>WBND01001256.1:0-37254 GCA_013398595.1 Tychaedon coryphoeus
ACTTATGTGAAACAAATTTATTTTACTCTATGGCATCTAGGGTCATCAGGAGATTCTAGGCGTAGCTGGCAGGCTTTGTTAGCATCATAATGGGAAAAATTCTCTAAACTGACACAGTAAAGAAAAAAAAACCTCAATCCCCAACATGGAGGTTTTTCCAAATTAAATTATTCTCCAATTTTGTTTATAACATCTTTTTCAGGTATCTTTTATTTGTTGGCTTGCAGTAGTGGAGCCTCATCATATTCAGTGTAAGTTGCAAATACTTATGTGAAACAAATTTATTTTACTCTATGGCATATCAATTAGCAACAAATCACTGACATTCCATGTGGCATGTGAAAATTATTTTATTTGTGATTCAAAACAGTTTTATCAGAAGGCACTAGTTCACCAGGTTGAGTTTTTCTCTAAGGCATGAGGTTTTGCACATTTTTCATTCTACAGAGATCTGTTTAGGAAAGATAAATTTTTATTTTTTATTACAATACTTTTGATTTTTTATTTTTTTTTTTTTACCAAGTAGCAGGAATCGGTTTTGTCTTCTACGGAGATAAGTAAATAGCACAAGTACATAAATATCACTCCTTTGGAAAGAAAGCTTCAAAAAGAATCAGTGTTCTAGTTTTTAATTGACTTTGTTCTGAAATTCAAACACCACATATCATATGTCATTTCCATAAATTTTCTGAAAATAGAGAGCTTCAAGCATTTCAATTTTTATTTTTGGAGATAACTTGCTAGAGCATTTTTAAGGTTGTGATTGTCCTCATATAATTCTGAAATACAATGAAATCATAAGTCTCAAATAATCTTGGACTGGTATAGTTTTTCTTAAGCTACCTGTAGGAGAAACCACCAAGAATTTGTGTTCTGTGCTAATTCTAATACTGAGTTTAATACCATCATTTTAAATTGGTTGCGTTCTCAGATTACATGATTTGAAACTGTATATTGTAAAAGAATTTGTCAGCTTAGCAGTTTTCTTCTTGTTGTTTAATTGATTGCATAAATTTAGATCTGGATGTGTGGTAATGGAATTTCCCTTATTCTAGCCAAATAGAAATGACTACCTATCGAACACCAATGTCAGAGCTCACAGGACAGAACTTCAGTTTAAATAACATATTGGATTGATTCTTTTTTTGATAAGGAACATTCAACCCTTTGTTGCTATTATGCTGTGAAAGATTACACCTTTCTCATTTTGTTTCAAGTATTGCTGTGGTATCGTGTTTTTGTTATTTTAAGACTCTGACACCCTGAGGTCGTCAAGCTGACCAGAATTACAACAGAATATCTCTGGCTTTTGGTCTATCTACTTTAATTAGCAATTCTAAATTATAATTCTTACTGTTTTTTATCCTGTGGGTATTGCTGCTTGTTTTAGGGTGACTTTATAATGTTTATATTTCTAATTGTTTGTTTTGTTTATGTTGATTAAGTTTTGTTCTTTTAAGACTGGTTTCAAGAGTGAAGGGGAGGGAGAAGTACACATTCTCTTTTTAGAAACTGCAGTTGCTTTTTTGTATTTTTTTTTCATGTATTGTGTAGTTTGAAGTACGGATAGTGGGAAAGAGTACTCCTCTCCTTAAGTAAACTGAAAAAAATCTTTAAAAGTGGCCAACTAACTAAAATTCCCATATTTTGTCTCCCCGTGCTGTCAGTAAGAAAGAAAAAAAGGCTAGAGTGGAGGGAAAGATGTTCTATAAGTTTATTTTATTTTTCCTTTACTTCTTTAATTCTATTAGTAATTTTTTTTCCTTTATGCCTTTAAAGTTTCAATCCTGTTTTTCCCTTAAAGTATTTTCTCCTAATCTTTATCTCATCCATGTATTTTCTTTTCTTCTCCTCTGCTTAACTGTAGCAGAAAAGAAAAATAAGTACACTAACATTTGGCCAATGTCAACCTGTCACACTAGGAGTGGATTTTTATATAATTGGTCTTTTGAATTCTGTGCTGTAATTATGCCCTAAATTTAGTGTAAAAAATATTTTTCTTCTGATTATTTTAATAATTTTTGTAACCATTTGCTTAAATTCATAATGTCTCTCTAAGTGAAAGCCTTCATGTATCTTTGCTCCCTAAGCTTTTTAAAATTTTAATACCTTTCCAGTCCCTAAACTCATTTTCTCATCTGAAAATAGCTGTAATATTATCCCTAATACATAACTTTTAAAGACAAAAAAACCAAATTAAAATAGCTATTTTGCTGAGTGTGGTGATAATAATTTATAAAGAGTTTACAAAGGTACTAGAGTTTGTTCAAAATATGTATGGTTTATAGTTTCTTTGTCCTACCCTGCAATAGTCCTTGTTCCAGTAATATATTTTAGGTGTTTATTGGTAATTGCACCCAATTTATTAAAAGAAAAACGGGATGAAGCTTTTCAACCTTTTCTTTCCTTCTTCTCCTTTACGTGTTACATCACTTTTTGAGAATGTTCAATTTCCCTTAAATGTTAGAGACCACTTTCGTAATATTTTTCTGATAAGCTTCCTCTATATGGTCTGCAGTGTGTCTAGAGTGGGGGCTGGTATGTCCATGCTGTTAATATACTGCAAAATATCAAATAAAGGCCAGGGGGCAGAGAAATAAATCAGCAATTACCCCAGTCACTCAAGTGGCAGCCAATGCCCTAGTTACTCAAGTTGTAACTAAACTAGAGAGTAAACCTAAGCCAATACCTAAACCAAACAGTAAGCCTAAACCGCTAGCAGTTGCTACCATGAAAAAAAAAAAACAAAACCAAAACCAATTGACCAATAGAGAGTGATAATCCAGTTGAAGGACCCTCAAAGCCAGCTCCAACAACTGTCACAAAATCAGAAAAAAAATTACACTCAACAGCCTGATAAATCTATAATTAGTTGATTAGTCCATCTTTAAGGAACTGCAAGCGAAGCTACAATTCTAAACATAATCTGAATATCAAACAAAAAATGATAAAGAAAGCTAACCCTCACAGTCTCTGGGCACAAATCTTGAAAAGTGTGGAAAAAGGTATCTGTGAGCAAGTGATCTCCATACGCAACAAACCCAGTAGAAGACCACAGGACAAAGAATTCAACACTTGAGAAAAATAACAGCGGCAAAAATTATCTTCTCAAGTAACTTAACAACTAAAAATCCAAACTTAGTACCGTATACTTCCATGATATAGCAAAAACTTATATGACTTAAGCCACAAAACTATGCTGCTGCTGTAGCAATAATGAAGTGAAATAATAGAAGAGACTGTGCTTGATATGGTGAAGAAGCTCCGAACATATGCCGATGCCATGCATGGCCCAACACATGCAAGAACTGCAGCTGTAAAAACATATCTGCAAAAATTAGAAAAGAAGATAGAAAAAAATTGCAAAGAACTTTAAAGAAAAAAAAGGCCTTCTCCAAATCTCAGCAATACAGATCAAGAATTCTAATACCAAATGCAAACTTCCCCCAAATAAAAAAAGAAAGTACACCCCACAAAGTAATTCTTCTGCGTAATTGTGAGAAACTCATGACAAAGTAAAATAAAAGATGCACTGCTGCTATAGCACGAGTGCATAAATTCAAAAAAACAAGACTCAGAAAAGAAGTTCCACCACAAAAAACAGCTCAAATTGCCCATAGACAAACCGTCAAACATAATAATGATGACATATCTGATCCCCTTAAAAAACCCTCTAAAACATTGTTGGAGGTTGGGTTTTTGTTCCTTTACTGTGTGAGTTTAAATAATTTTTCCCATTATCATGCTAACAAAGCCTGCCAGCTACGCCCAGGATCTTCTGAGGACCCTAGGAGAAAAGGGGAGGTGGGAGCACGTTTCCAGGCGGGGCTACTCGTGTTTCCGGCGTTTCGTGTTTTGTGTTTTCGGTGCAGGAGGAGCCCCCGTCTGCTCCGCACATGGTGGGAATGCCAGAGAGCGTTTTAGACTGTGCAAATTCGTTAGCCTGGTGGCTAACATTAAACCCACAAAAATATAAAGCTTGGTCAACACTAGTGTACAGTATATACATTAATCCCTTCAAAATATATGAAAGCAAAATCTATTTCTATTGCTAACGTAAAAAAAAAATCACAAAATTTAACTTTTGTAGAAACTAATCTAAACCTAACTAGAAATGAATAAAAGAATAGTTACACTATTGTAACTAATAGTTACACTATTGTAACTAGCCCAAAAGCCCCCATATTTTGAACATTAACTTCTTCCAAAGTGAATATTTCAAAAACCAAAAGAAACTCAAATGACATTTAAAATAATGAATATAAAGACAAAAAGCATTAAACAATTAAACACTTTACCTAAACTATCAAAGCACCCATCTCCAATAAAACTTCTAAAAAAATAGAAGCAATGAATATGAGTTGCTGCTTCAACAGTATACCACCAATAATACAGAACAACTTGTAATACTGTGATACCCATCAATAAAATAATCCGTAAACTAAAGAATCAAAAAGTAGTCGGCAAAACCCACTCACCCTTCAACAGTCCCATTTAACCTATAGGCAAATCTGAAAAGAAATAGAAACTGACTGTAAGCTATTGTACCTTAAATAAAATAACTCCACCATTAAACGCTGCTGTACCAAACATATTGGAGCTCTAATACAAGCTAAAGTCCAAAACAGCAAAATAATATGCCACTATTAGCATTGCTAGTACATTTTTCTCCATTCCTTTAACAACAAAATACAAACCTCAATTTACCTTCACACAAAAAAGAGTGCAATACACCTAAAACTGACTGCTTTCTTTCTAGAATGAAATTAAATTGTCTTTTGAGACTGGAACTGTCTTTGCTTTATAATTTGTGCCAAAGTATCATTCCCTCAGTTCTAGGAGGCATGTCCTGCTGGATTGTTATTAGTATGTTTGGGTTGTTTTCATGAGTCACATTTACTGGACTTTATTTTAAAATACATCAGGTTGCTAGTTTGGTAGTTTTTACAGCAGCCAATTTCTGTTCTGAGTGAAAAAAAAAACCCAGTCTTAATGTTACCCAGCAATTTTATAATCTTGTTTCACTGTAATGAGCATTTATGGATACTGGTTTTAATGAAGCTTCTCCCAGCCTTGCAATTGCATACTCTCTTTTCTCCTATTCTGAAGCGTCCCATAATGAAGACAGTTGTTATTACTCATTCCAAGCAGCAGTGGGAAATAATTTCCAAAATACTTGATCCAGTTTAACCATTTACAGCAGGAGAAATGAAGGAGGTAACAGTCATACAAGCTGTTTCAAGGTGTTCTTATTTTGGCTGGGATAGAGTTAATTTTCTTCACAGTGGCTGGTGTGGGTCTGTGTAGATTTGTGCTGAATACAGAGTTGATGATACAGAGCTGAGCAGAGCTTGCACAGAACCAAGGCCTTTTATGTATCTCATACTGCCACACTGGCAGTGGAGATGGAAGTGTCTGGGAGGCTGGGAGGGGACACAGCCAGGACAGGTGACCCCAACTGACCAGAGGGATGTTCCAGACTGTGTGACATCAAGCTCAGTATATAAAGTGGGGGAAAAAGGAGGAAGGACAAGACATTTGGAGTGATGTAATTTGTCTTCCCAAATCACTGTTATGTGTGATGGGTCCCTGCTCTCCTGGAGATGGCTGAACACCTGCCTGCTTGTGGGAAGCAGTGAATTAATTCCTTGTTTTGCTTGTTTTATGTGTTGGGCTTATACTTTCCTTATTAAACTGTGTGTACCTCAACCCAGGGGTTTTCCAGCTCTTACCCTTCTGATTCTCTCCCAGATCCTGCTGGTGGGGGAGCGAGCAAGCAGCTGTGTGGGATTTGGTGGCTGGCTGGGGTTAAACATTACACAAGGTCTTAGGGTAACATTCAGAGATATGTATGTACAGTGCAACCACAAATTGTCATAAAAATGCTCTAAAAGTGGTGATAATGTGAGCTGTCTTGGAACTGTGAGAATTTTTGCAGCTCAGAACTTTTGATAGTTTCATCAGATTTCAGCAGCTGAGGGGATTTTACCAGTTTGGTCTCAAATCAGTGGCAAGTGTTTATATCTGTGTTGTAAAGAAGAACTTACAAGGAACTGAGCCAAAATGATGCTCAGTATTACTGTTTTTTGCTCTTTCTATTTTAAACAGGAGAAACCCCACAAGCAAGAGTTATTTGAGCACAGACACCACCCATCCTATTCTTTAAAAAGCTAAATAGAAAATGCTGCTATTAGGTCCCAGAAGCTGACACTATGTGTAGGGATGGCTGTGCCCTGGAGAAGCCCTAGTGATAAATTATTTCCTGAATATATCTTGTGAAGTTTCAAAGCACTTTGGGATCCTTTATTATAAGCGTTATTACATAAGGGTGAATATAACTCTGAGTTTTATGTCAGAATTCCTGGCAGTGCACCAGCTTACAATACTGCTGGCAGACATCATCTCAGTGCTCTTCTGCTGACAGCAGAAAAATCCAGGCTCTAAGAGCATGTCAGTCTCAAAAAGCTTTTTGCTAATTTATGTTCCTTACAGTAGCTAGGTACAGGAGGAAAGTTAATGGCCAAGTCTCTTCCACACAGATATGATGCCTGCAGAGTTGACCTCTTTTCAGCTGCCTCAGACAGAATTTCTGAGTCAACTGAGGCAAAGGGCAAAAGTCAGTCTGGTTCTCACACCATTAAGGGCCAACAGAATAAACAAAGTTGACAAGAGGACTGGAGCACATTCTGTATGAGAACAGGCTGAGAAAGCTGGGACTGTTCAGCCTAGAGAAAAGAAGATTGTGTAGGGAATTCGTAGCAACTTTCCAGTATCTGAAAATGGCCTACAGGGAAACCAGAGAGGGACTGTTCATCAGGAACTGTAAGGTACAAACTGGAAAATTTAGGTATAGGTGTTAGGAAGAAATTTTGTACTGTGAGGGTGGTGAGACACTAACACTGGTTGCCCAGGGAGGTTGTGAGTGCTCCATCTCAGGCAGTGGTCAAAGCCTGGTTGGATGGGGCTTTGAACAGCCTGACCTAGTGGAAGGTGCACCTACCTGTGGCAGGGGGGGTGGGGATGGATGATATTTAAGGTTCTTTCAAACCCCTTAACATTCTGTGATTCTATGACTCTATTACTCTTTGTGCTGTCCATAAGAAAATAGGAACGCTTCCTTTCAGATGAAGTACTAAATGTCGTATTTTATACTTGGTATGGAAGTAACTGCAGCATTTTTTAGCTGGGAAAACTGAGAAAGCAGTCATAGCTTACTATTGAAACTTGTGATAAGGCGCTTCTGAGGATTGGCTTCTTAGGGAACTTGACTAGAGATTTTGGCCTTTGTCACAGAAACTGGCAGCAAGAGCTTTGGTGTTTTCAAGGGCTCTGAAAGCAGTGTAATCAATTGATTTGCATTGACAAAACCATGTAACCTGTAGAAGATTTATCTGAAAAACCTGTGTACTTATGTTTTGTTTCAGGCATCAAATAGAATGTAGTGAAGCCCAGGACTGCAAATGAAATTAATGCTCTTTCAGTTTTGTATTTTTCTTTCTAATGTTACTGAACTATGATTATTAAAAATTCTAAAATTCTTTATAAGTACACTGTATACCCATTTCTAGGAAAAAAAAAAAAGAAAAAAATGTGCTGTAAGTAGTTATTATGTCAGGATGCCAGTATAGCTGCTGCTGTCCTGGAGTTAAACTTCTAGGCTAGTTTTCTTTTTAAATTAATTGCATCAATTTTCAGTCCAATTAGCTAATCCATAAGACAGCCACTGAGTTTGGGACTGCTTGCCTTAACCTCAACACACTTGAGGACCACCTCTTGCAGAACAGGGAACAGAAGACTTACTACAGCAAAAAGCAGAAATGAGCAAGCTAACCTTCAGTGGCACTGAAAAAGATGTGCTCTCAGAATCTTTTACCGTGATAGGCTATTCCCTGATCCTCTGCTCTACACCCCACAGTGGTATTCCATCTTAAGGTGTGTGGCCAGGGAAGCTTTGGACTCTGTGGTGGGCTTTTTTCAAAGCTTTACTCCCCAGATGTCCAGGATGTTGTGGTGTTTGGTTTTGCTTGGTTAGCTTGGTTTTGTTGATCCAGGCAAAAGGTTTTTTCCCTTCCCTGGCCTTGGAGAAGTTGTATCAGTGATCCTTCAGCTGCTTTTTGAGGTGAACTGGACAGCTTGTTAGTCCAAAACCAGAGAAATTTGACTTGTGGGAGAGCGGTCACTCCGTTCCAGCCCCACACCTTGGGAAGCTGAGCTGGGGAGACAAAACACACCAAAAGGCTCCAAATCAGTTACTTCCTCTGCCCTGGAAGGTCTGAAAGTTTTTATCTATCAGTTATTTACTTTTCCTTTTCCTCCCACCTTGTGGACATTCTGCTGGTTAATGAACTGTTGGGATTTTTTTCTCACTTTCATCCATTAGTATTAATTTCCTGTGGGTGAAAGGGATTGTTGGAACCCTTTTAGAGGAGACAACTCATTACAGAGTGTCTTCTCCTAAATTTATCTCAAAACTGAGACATGCAGGTAGACCCTGTCATAAATATGAGGTTCAGCTACAATGAGAGTGAAGGCAGGTTGGCACTTGCTAGATTACTTTGCGTAGGACTGGTGTTCAGAATGGAAAAGCCATCTAGAACGTTCTGCAAAGGGAGAATGTAGAGGAAACATTGTGGTTGAGTAATTTATTAAATATGAAAGAGGCAGAACTCAGAAAAAATTCTCCCATTTAGCTGATGGTGTAATTGCTGGACCATCCTTCCTGTCTTGATATTTTATGTGTGTATCTTTATTCCCCTTTCAGAGAAACTAATTTTGGCAAACTGCATGCAAATATGTTTATACTTTGCAAAAAAAGAAATTCTCATCAATTATTTAAAAATCCACATTTAGATATTTTAGTTATAGTAAAATGTCTCAGAACTGGAATTATTAATAGAAAAATCACTGATTTGGTGTTGCATGTTCAGTCCTGCTGGTCACAGACTGGTTTTGGTTTCTTTCCTATACTCCTGTAGTGGTCTAATAGGAGGCTCTGACTTTGTATTAATGTCAAAGCAAATCATGGAAGCAAATAAAAGATCAGTCATAAATACCTCAGCTGTCAGTTACTACAGTCTTCAGATGTGTGCTACATAGATGAAATATAAGATAGATATAATTCCTCTATAATGTTATGGAATTATGTTATGAATTTATTATCTATATACTTAGGGAATTAATGTTAATGATACATAATAAGTACAGATATTAACCAATGTGAGCTGCTCTACAGCCACTAGCAGCATGGGATTTTCTACCAATGTTTGTGTTTCCCCTCAGTGAAAATGTTGAAGCACATCTGCACTAGCCTCTGCTGTTCACCCCCATCAATGAAGGATAGATGGGTAGATGTGTGCATTCAGTGCTCAGGCAAGACAGATCAGGCCTTTTTATGTTGAAAAACTTCCTGTTCAAGTTAATTAAAATACGAAGTCTGTACTAACCACTGAATTATCTATGATAGCTAATGCAAGAACTTACATTACCTTCAATTAATTGAGAGAAAAAAATATGTTTCTGCAATCTCATTCAGAATCTTTTATAAATGTCAAACACTGCATTATTGCTAGGGATAATTCCTTGTTTATCCACGAGTATAATATGTGGATATACTGCAACAGACTTTTTAATTGTTCTTCAAATTGCCTTGTCTCTCTTCAACTCTTTCTTCAGTATTCAATTATTAGTTCAAACATCAAAAATGCTTTTGCTAAGTAACTGGTAATGCTTCTGATTGCATTAACCAAAAATTGAGATCCATAAAGATCTTGGGTGGATATCAGGAAGATTAAAACCCCGTCTCATTTGCCAATCACAATTAATAGACTTACTAAGCATGATCTGTGCCTTTCAGGGTTTCACCTGCATTGATTTCTCAGACAATGAAAATTCTATTTAAAGTATTTAATCAGACAGACACAGGAACATCTATACTGATGCTTATTCTGAATGACTGGAAGTACTGAAAATTAGGCACACGGAAAAAATGTTGGACTAAATACATTTGCTGTGGCATTAGTGGGTTTGTGTCAGAAAGAACTCAGATTTGAGACACTCTTGTTACCTAATACCTTAAAGCAGTTTATATCATGTTTAGGTGCAGCTACCTGCTGTTTCAGGGAACAAGTGAATCATAGAAAGTGATGGATGTCCTAGCTCCAGTCCTCTAAAAATGCCCCCTTACCTGGTAGCTCCAATTTAGCAGTGAGTCACCCGTAGTTCTGGATTTCCCTTGCATGTCTCCAGAGACATTCCTGAGCTGGAAGGAACTGCTGTGATCTGTATGTGAATCTGTTACAGAAAGCAAATAGTTTAGAAGGGAGGAGCTACCTGACTTAAAGAGGTGTGCACTCTCAAAAATGTGTTTTCGCTCTGAAAATGTCACCTTCTCGCTGTTTAGTCCCTGGTGAATCCATTTATTACACTCCAATCCAGTTCATTAGAGTTGATATTAAAGGCAGAAGAGTTTGAAAAGCACGAATGGCTCTAGTACCAAGAAGGATGGAAAGGTGATTCAATCATTGACATAAATGACTGTCAGCAAAAGGAGAAAATAATTTCTGAATGCTTAGCGCATTAAAACCAAAAGCTCTTAAAATTTAAACTAGACCCCCCTACAACATTGTTCAGAGAAAACATATTTTCATGTCAAAACTACATTCCTTGTTTTGCCCTGTGTTATTATATGGCCAACAAGAAAATCTTTAACTGCAACATCTCCTGCAATTATTTCCATGGGACCTATTCCCCATTTCTTCAAGCTGTATTAAACAGAGGTAGGCACATTTCTGGGAATATACTGAAAGAAAAAAAAAGAAGAAAGAGAACAAGAAAGCAAGCAACAAGCAAGCAAACAATTGTTTCCATTGTGCTCTTTCTAGAAATCATGGGAAAAGATATAGGAAAAAACCCTAGGAGAGATGAATCCTTTAAAGAAGCAGGAAACAATTTCAGTGCAAATAACCCCATTTCATTTGCCTAGCCCTGTTACAGTTCTATTCACAGCAGCTCTCTTTAGGCTGAGTTAGGGCAGCCTAAAGGTAGATATAATCCTCAAGTGGCTGACCATATGTATTTTATAGGGAACTTGGGCAGAGACCTTCTCTCTTATTTTGGCAATCCCTTTTGCCTGCTGTGCTGCCTTGTGAGAGTGCTTGTCTGGTGTCCTGCCACCAAGATGCCCTTTTCCATGAGATGAAGCTGTTAGGGCTGTCTTTTGGGGAAGAATGGCTGTGTATTCACAGCAGTTATACTGTGCTGGGAAATCCAGCCCATCAATTAATTTTGCACTCCTGCTCCCTTAGTATAGCCATCTCATCTAAAGACCATGTTCAGTTTGCTTTATATAAGTTTGGCTTCTTTTACTATAGATTTTGTCTTGCTGTAAAACCTGTCAAACCACTTCTTTGTGCAGCAACAATTTAATTTTAATTAAGTAGGTGTCATTCTGAAATAATACAGTTGAATTCAATGAGGTCACTCAGATTTATATCACTATAACAATGATAATAATTTGGTCCACAGTTAGAAAAAGCTACGTAAAATCTTACCCTATTTGTTAATTGATTTGTGTGGTAGATGAAGGGTGAACAAGACATGGTAATGGCATATCGTATAATTCCAAACTATCATAAAATACAAAACATTCAACCTAGCATTATTCATCTATGAAATTAAATCACTGTTCCCCACCTTCATTCTTTGAAAGCATATTCATAAACAACATAGAGAATACAGGGGAATGACTCAAGGTTGTTCCTTTTGTTTTAGACAATAAATATTTATATGTACTTATATGTACTATGCCTTAATGTCTTTAAACCTATGGAAATAGGATGATATAATCTTAAGAGTAATTTTTCTAGAGTTTTGATATTTTTTACTTTTGGAACTGAATTTTAATTACTCTTGTCATCCTCATATTTCTCATTACATAGGCTGATCAGTAATAGTCTCTAGAGCATCCAATATATGTTAATCATTTTGCATATAAGGGTGATTGTAATTAGACACCATCAGTCACATGCTCTGTCACCTCTTCTATGACATTTATCCACTGAGGTGGGTAGAATCATAGAGTCAGAATTGTAGAATCATAGGATGATATTGGATTGGAAGGGACCTTTAACAGTCAAGCCTCCTGACATGTCCAGGGGCATCTTCAACTACATCAGGTTTCTCAGTCCTGCACTCCCCTTGAGTGTTTTCAGGGATGGGCATTCATCACCTTTCTGGGCAATCTGCCTTAGTGTTTCACCACACTCATCATAAAAACTCTCTTCCTTATACCTAGTTTTCAGTCAGTCTTCCTTTGTCCACTCATGGAGTTGCTGCACTGCAGAAGCCCACTAGGTGGGTCAGGCAGGACTTGCCCTTGGTGAAGCTGTGTTCACTGTCTCAAATCACATCCCTGTTCTCCATGTGCCTTAGCACAGCTTGTATGAGGATCTGTTCCATCATCTTCCCAGGCACAGAGCTGAGGCTAACAGGTTGGTAGTTTCCAAGGTCATCTTTTCATCCTTTCAAAAAATGGTTGTATGTTTCCACTTTTCTCATCAGGGACTTCTGACTGTCATGTCTTTTCAAATACCATGGAGGGTGGCTTGGCAGCTACATCAGCCACTTCCCTCAGGACTGTGGGGTGGGTCTTGGCAGTTTCCATAGACTTATATTTACTTTCTTCAGTGGGTTTCAAACCTAAACATTTCTTACAGTGGGAGGGACTTTGCTCCCTCATTCCTGCTCTTGTGGTCTACTCCTTTGAGGGGTGTGGAAAGCAGCTGCCAGAGAAGATTGAGGCAAAAAGTTGTTGAGTACCTGAGCCTTCTCCTCTGCTCTTTTATTGGTTTTCCAGTTATGCTCATGAGGGCGAATTCATTCTTTTTAACCTTTCTGTCCTGGATGACACACCTGTAGAAGCCCTTCTTATTCTTTGTGTCCCTTGCAAGCTTCCTCTGCAGCCACAACTTGGACTTCCTGACCCCATCCCTACAGAACTAGGTAGCATGCATATGCTCTTCCCAGGACACATGCTTCCATTGCCTGTGTGTTTGCTTCTTGTTCCTAAGTGTTTCTCAAAACAGGAAACAGAAACATTAGTTATTGTTCCTCATGGGAAGACAATAAAGTCCTTGACAATTCCTTTGGGATTCATTGATTTATAAATGCTGCACAGTGCACTACTCTATGGAAAAATATTGCTGATAGGACCCTTTAAAAAAAGTTTTATAATGATAATTCTTAAATCTACTGTTTCTTAAGCTGAATTTATAAATTAATGCAAATCCCTTTTTCTTTCTGTGATTCAGTGGGATGAAAATATACCAGAAAATGCTAAGCTGTGTTAAAAGGCAAGTATCCTGCAATGCTTTCCAGTTAAGAGTCATCCTTGTAATTTATCAAGAATCATTTATGAGCATGCTTTAGGAACCATACAGGGATACACACATGAAACAAGAGGGATTAAACAACAAATGTATAAAAGAATTAACAGAGCAACAAAACATGGGATACTTTCTATGTCTAATGGGCAAAATGTGCAGTATTTAACTGCACGAGTGAAAAAAAATTAGAAGGTAAAATAACTGAATCATAGAATAGCTTAGGTTGGAAAAAACCCTTAAGATCACTGAGTAATATTGTAAACCAAATACTGGCAAATCCTTTACTAAACCACGTCCCTCATTGCCATGTCTACATATCTTTTAAATAACTCCAGGGATGTTGACTGTAGCACTTACCTGGGCAGCCTGTTGCAGTGCTTGACAATACTTTCAGCGAAAAAAATTTTCCTAACATTAAATCTAAGCCTCCTCTGGCACAACTGGAGGCTATTTCCTCTTGTGCTATTACTTGTTACCTGGTAGAAGAAGCCAAGGTCACCTGAATTCTGCAACATTCTTTCAGTAGTTGAGGAGAATGATAAGGTCTCCCCTGTGTCTCCTTTCTCCAATCTAGGCAAGCCCAACTCCCTCAGCTGCTCCCCACGACTCACTCTCTAGACCCTTGACCACCTTCTTTGCTCTTCTCTGGCAGCTCTCCAGCACCCTAGTGTCTTGTGCCATCAAGGATTCAGTGTCATTCATGATGAATTCCTCATAGGGTTAACAGTAAAAAAAACCTGCAAAAGTCACCTAAATCAGACAGAGCCAGGGACTCCGAGTCTGCTTCTTGGCATGGAGAGGAAGGTGCTAATGAAACAATGTAAGGCAGCAAGCTCTCCTGTCTGGGGAACTATTAAAAGACTCCAATTTCTGGTTTGCTCTGGTGTATGATAGAAGACCATTCCATAACACTAGGGTTTCAAGATGTCCTGCAGAGCCAGCAAGATGTTTCGTTTATCACATATTCCAGATACTTGGTGTTTCTACTGCTCTTCAGTTATATCCAGTTTCTTTTGTAGAGCAAAATTCACTGCTTTCATTTCCATCCTTGTAAAAACAACCAGCTCATACTGTGTTACCGTGGATATAGAAAACCAGTTCACACTCTGCTACCGTGGATATAGATAAGTGCTACATTGTATAGGATGGCAACCAAATTTTTTTTCCTTGAGGCAGAAATCTTATAAAAATCCTCCTTTTGTTTGTATTGACCTCGGTGGACCCCAAAACACAAGCCTCAAGAGTAATTTGAGTAATTACAAGAGTAATCTGTGAGCATGTTGCTTGAAAGGCTGTCTGGGATCTCTCATTGCCTTTCAAATGGGTCTGCTTCCTCTTTGTTATTGAGCTCTCTGTTGTCATTATATGCACATGTGCTGCAACTTGGTTTAGCGGGCTGCCTCTCAAGCCCTAGGTCAGCCTCTACCTGTTTTGTGAACACCAAGATTTATGCAAATGAAAGGTACATAGTTGCTGAGTTGAAGCAGTTCTGCGTATGTCCAGAACATGCAACCATGCATAAGAACAGAATAGTTATTTGTTTTCTAGAATGATGTAGAAAGATCTAGAGGTTTGAGTTAAATCACTTAGCATTATATCCATATCTGCTGCACCAGACATTCAGCTTCTGTTTGTATTTATTGTCACTAGACAGCTGTCAAATGCTTCACAGAATGTTAAGAAACCACTTGTTTCATAATTTGCAAACAATTTATGAATTCTGTAGTTGGCCCATGCTCTGGAGAGTTATAATTTCATTTCATATGATAATCCAGTTCTATTTGATTCACTCACAAGGTAGATATTTTTGTGAATGCCACTATGTGGGGGGTGAGAAATTTGTGGCCATAGTATAGATGTTATGTTACTTGCAAAATATCTACTTTAACCACTAAATCCAGTCACTGGTCAGTAAGATGTTTGCATGATGAGTTCTTTACCTTCCCTGTAGCATTAGAAATGTTGGGAATTGCAGTACTTTGGGTCTGAGTTGGCTCATACTATTTGACACCAGAACTTAAAGTAGCAGAAGAAAGGTTCAAAAGTACATTTCTAGTGACCATATGCATCTTGTTAAATTATATAATATAATTTACTTGTATAATTTACTTTATACAATATAATTTACTTGTATTTGTATAAAACCAGTATGTATGCACCATTGGTCTCATGGACACTCTTTTCTGATGTAACCGTAACACTAAGATGATTGCCTAGAGCTTGAATTTTTCTTCAGTCTCTCTGTGTGAATAAATTATTTTCTGAATTTTTACTGTGGCTATAAGCAAGCTGCACAATATAGCTTCTTTAAATGTGTGCTCTAGGTGTTTTGTAGCTTGATTTTCTAGAGAAGTCGGGGGTCGAGTTGGATGTTGGACATCTATTTCCCTATTATGTTAATATGGCAAACCTAGTTGTATCTTCTTGCTACAATGCTTTCACTCATGGACATCTGGCTAGAACACTGATTAGAGCAGTTCCAGACCAGCATCTTTAAGCTAAAACATCACTTATTTATTTTCCCATCTAAAAAGTGGGTAATGCAAACTGTGGTTCAAAAAAGCATTATCTGGGTCTTTCATTCATCTTTCACAGAAACAAGAGGTGAAAGTAAACTTTTGGTAATGGTTAGTAGTGACCATCTGCACCAAGCTTATTATTTCCTTTGCCATCCAAAGCACTTGATGTCTTTAAAACTTGCACATCAACACACCAATTACCCAGGGACAGAAAAATGAAGTAAGCTAGTTTGCATATTTTCCCACACCCTACGTAATGCTACTCTATGGCTATGCTGTGTCTGAAAGTATGCACGTAAAAACTGTGATCCCAAAACCATAAGGGAAAGGAATTCTCTTGTTGTACTATGTAAGCTGAAAGAAAATAACCCAAACTGAAGTTGTTATGATTTAACTGAAGACTTTCCTTCCCTAGTATTTCTTCTGATTAAAAAAATTTGCAAAAGCATCTCTTGTTACTGAGAAGACCAGTTTACAAGGGGTGGCACTGTTTGGCCTGCCTCTCCCTGCTTCCAAATCATGGTGTTAAATTTCAATTATTAAATCACTAGAGAGATGCCTCTGCCTGATTTAAGGTGCAAATGAGACCATATCCTGAGGCCAACAGTACAGATTATTACGTAATAAATATGATGGAGACAGAGAGAGAAAGAAATAGGGAAAAGAAAGAGAAGGAATAAGAGTAGAAAGATATATAGTCACCACCCACTGGATCTTGTGACAAGACTTCACCATTGCAATTCCAGTGTCTGTTGGTTGAAGTGATGGTCTCTGTCTTGATCCATCAGGGATGGGGAAAGCCCATAAAGCACCAAAGTTCCATGGATTACAGATGCTCAGGTTCAGCTGGGAAGGCCCAGGTATCTCTCCTTTGGCAGGGAGTTTTACACTGAATGGTGTAATGCTGTAGATCACAGGACAATTTAGGAGTCTCTGATCATCCAGGACACTTCTCAAGATGCCACAGTCAGGGCAGTTTAGCCAGTTATGGCCACTAGAAGGGGTGAACACCTTCAGGCTATGTGTGAACATCCCCACACTTTACTGGAGGGGAGTTTACACCCCTGAGCCATTACTTAAAGAGAGGATATTGGTATTGGCATTGTGAAAGAGCATGATCCCACCTCCTATGATTTGCATCTTATCATCCTCTTCCCTTATTGGTTAAGTGGTTGACTGAGTCATTAGCCAGTCCAGTCTCTCACACATGGTCAGGTGGCATTGTTTTTCTTGAGTTAACACTGCCTTTGTGGTGAATGAAAACAGTTTTTACACAGAAGTATATGGCTATGTTTGCTTTTGAAAGATTGAATTTATGATTGCAGTTATTTCCACCTACTGGAATGAACAGAATTTCTCAGTCTCATCTTTTAAATCAAAGACAGAAAATAGTCTGCTCATTTATAATCCATGCTTTCAACTAGATGACAGGTGAAATGCCATTTAAAGATAAATTATCATATTTCAGTTTGAGAATTCAAACTGGAGATCACAAGATTATGGGCTACAATGGCAAATTTAGACTATATTTTTTGAGTGCTGCAATTTGCATTCTATTTTTATCCTGTATGCAAACACAAAGGAAAAAGTTGAGTCTTGCTTTTAATCCTGTTGGCTTAAGATGCCTCTTCAATTCCCTTAGCACTGAGCCTCGATGATGCCAGTCACCCACCTCATGACAGCTGGATTCCTAAATTCCAGTCTAGGCCCTTTAACCACTGAGCTTTTCAAAATAAATTTGAATATGTTGTAATGTTGAATTAATTAGTTCAGTTCAGACCTCAGCTCCACAGAAAATGTGGGGCCAGAATGCTTTGGAAAATATGAAAATCAGGAAATGATAGGATCTCTTTGGATCTGTTCCGTCTTATGGCAGCAACCATGACACAGATGCCCATAGAATCTACTAATATCCAGTAGGGCTTATTGCTTTGGGCACAGGGATTTCTGTGTTTACTGTGAGTTGTGTTTACAAAGCCAGCTCAAGTTAAATGGTGCTGTGCTTCAAGCAAGACAAATGAGATCAGGAGTGCACCAGAGGTGCTCAAAATACTGTTAGACACCACAAGAGCCCTTGGAACAAGGGAGCATGGCCAAAAGCTGAAAATGTTTGTGCAGAATCACTCAGGAAAATGCAGGTTCACATATTTTTGGGCTGGCTGAATGTTTCTATTTGCCTCAGCTCATCATCTTCCTGGCTGAACTGGCTTTGATCCCAGGAAAAGTGTGGTGTCAATGCTGTACACTAGCTCTCAGTGTTGCAAACCAAGTGCTCTCCATGGAAAAAAATGGAGAATTAACTGCATTTAAACAATTCAGATCAAATTACTATGAAGGCATCTGTGAGAGAAGTAACAACTTGATGTGTTTCACCTCTGATGTCCTTTATCAGTAAGGAGGTTAGAAATCTAAATCCTATGTTGATACAATTACAAACCCAGACTAAATTCATGTTCTGAACTCTGACAAGCTTTGACCTTAAATGCAATACAGGCTTTTCTCTGTAACACTCATGTCCTTTGATTGCTGGCAAAATTAAGTTTCCTTTACTAGTTTTATTGTCTTGGTTGCAAGATGACTTTCTAAGTATTTTCTGTTTTCTACAGCTTTCTTAAAAGAGGAAGCATATTTATTACTGGCCGAAAACTAAAACAACGCATAAATAGATCTTGAAGGCACTAAAACATTGGTGGATTTAGGAAAGTGGTTTGCACTTTGCCTTCTTAAAGGCAGGTCAGTCTTTCCTTTGTTCCTAAGACCTTGTTCTTCCTGCTCTTTATAGAGTAGAAGAGCGGAAGCATATAATTTTATGATCTCTGTTTATTTTTAAAAAGCACCTTGGTACTTCGGTTAACATCTTGAAATTGAAATGTCCACGTGTCTTGGGCACCCCTTTGCTCATAACACCTCTTTCTGCCCGGGCCCCAGGGGGAAGTTACTGCTGCTGTAACTGTAAATGATGATAAACTAGAGGTGAAAGCTGACCCAGACTGTCAGCACCGTTTTTGCTTTTTGGTGAAGATGTTTCAGGTGACTTTTGTCACAAGGATCTGTCATGGCCATCCACACAGAAAAGTGGTGTCCTCTGAAGGCTTTTGCTACATTCATTAAATACATTTTCAGCTGCCTTACCTCTCCTTTCCAACAGAGATGACCTGCATGTATTGTTAGGAAAAAGAAATAGGGGTTGAACTTACAGAAGTACTCTCTGAGATACGAGGGCATAGTTTAGCTATCCAGAATCCCACTCAGTAATTGCTGGACAAAGTATGAGTCTGGGTATGAGTTTGCTTTATTGAAGCAAAGTGAATGGAACTCTGGGAACTAGTTCTACAACAAAGCTCAGATATTGGAAAATAATAGCTCATTCAAACATTTCAAGCAATCTATGCCACCTATTTCTGTGAGGGCTGCTGGTAGAAACATTTGATAAGATTATGCTAGTGCACATAGAAATGAGTATGTCTGTGATGTTAAGTCTAAGGGATTATACTTCTTTAGCAGTGAAAGAACAAAACAAGTTTCCAGTGTTGATGCTGCCACAACACCAAATGCTGTTTTAAGACCCCTTTCTTCTTTATTTAGATCATTCTTGCCTTCTCCTCTGGATGCAATTTTCAAAGTATACTATGTGAATGGACACATTCCCTCTTAAATTACTGGCAAAACTCCCCCATACTTCAGTGGAAAGAAGATAAGACGCTATTTGTAAGATGGTGACTTTTTCCTGTTACAAGTATCCCTCGTGATGTTTTGCCAATCACTGCAATACAGATACACTGAGCTTTGGAACAGATAGTGAGTCACCAAAACTTATCAAACCAAGCCAGAAGAACACAAATAATTTACATAGTAGTTTTCATTAGAGTTCTCGAAGATCTTTGTAAGCATAGGTTAGTATATTCTGTCTCTTACACAAAATGCGATCCAAAGTAAATTAACCAAAGCAACTAACATGAAATAGCATTAAGGCTGAGTTCTTAGCTGCCATACTACCATATGTTTCATGGAGTATGAAGACATTATTCCATGTTATCCATAGCTGGGCATTAACTATATCTTGGTGGTTTCTCTTCCATTTAAATTCAGTTAGTTGTAGAAGTTAATAGAAAAAAAACCAGATTGTGTCTGTGTTTTTCAGTGAAACCAAATATATTCAGGCCAGTTGCTGAATTTTAGCAATACAAGCAAAGATTTTTAAAGTAATGAGCCAGTTGGAGTTTTGCTTATGTACAGAGCATGAGACAATCCCAGTCTGTGAATGCTTCCACCAGGCTTGCATTAGCTTTACAGTAGGAATTAATTTGACAAAATCTTTTTTTTATAACCAAAGTAATCAGAACAAAAAAGAAGTTCTGCAAGTGCTCCCCTCTGTGCTCATTCACTCAAATAAAAACCCCTGTTGTCATAAAAAGTACACTAAGGATACAGAAATACTTTTTAATGAACTAGTTCTTGTGGCAGCATGAAATCTGGGATTAGATATACAGTGCTATTAGTGTCATTTGTGTCTATCTAGTCAGTCTAGTGTTACTTTTATCTTAATTTCATAAATGTTTAAGCTGGTAATATAAATAATTCCTCTTGTCTCCTGTAGCACTCTGAGAAGCGACAAAGAACCCCCAGACTTAACATCCAACCCCGATTTGCAATCAGACTCCACCATTTCAAATTGCATCACATGATTCTACTTGATGGTGATAAAGAGCTCCAGCAACTGGATAATGTTGAGGATTATTGGCCACAGTGATCAGCTGTTGGGAAAGGCTTAAAATAGTTACAAATGTGTTGGTGTGATTTACTTGGGAAGGCACCAATTTTCTACCATGTATTTCCAGTATCCTGTGTTATACCTAGTCCTATTTTTGCTTGCATTATATTCACATGAACAAACTTCAAAAACAGGATGGTGTTTTGAAAACCAAGAGGTTAAAGGAGCCTGCATAGGGGCAGATCAGCCTCTTGGTTACAGTAATTCTCACCCCAAAACTTAGTACTGCACACAGCACTGCTAACTGACTGTATGATCTGTATGTCTATTTAAAAAAAAAAATAGATCTTTGACTTAGATTTTTTGAGCTATATTTTTTTTGTGGGATGGAGTACTACATAATTTTTAGAATTAGGCAGTGCAAGGAAGGGCTTTAGAGAAGGAATATTATTCTTCACAAGTAGTGCACAGACTTAGAGTAATGCTCATGAAGCCCTTGGGCTTCGTCCAGATCCAGCTTTATAAGACAATTTTGTCCTGATTTTGTGAGTATAATTTAATTTCTAGCTGTTGTCTTTTTTCTTTTCCAGTCCAAATTAACATGCAGCACTAATGCTACCTGCTTACATTTCAAGCTTTCAGCACTAAGTCCCTAGAATATTTGGTTTTAAAAAATTCAAAGCAACATCAATATTTCTTTAATGCTCTTTAAAGAATGAATGTGTTTCCTGACCAGAAACCATTACACCACCTGTTACATTTGAAATATTTGTTCTCAAATTTCCCTAGCACTTAGGCTAGTGAGGATCAGGAGTTGTTTTTAATGCATTTTTTTTTCAGGATCCTTGTGGGATCAAGTTGTGACATTCATGAAGAAGCATAGTTCAGCTCTCTTTGATCCATGGCAAATGCAGAACAAGCAGCAATACTTTTGATAAAATCTGAAGAATCTCCTGAGAACACAAGTTGATATTTTCCCTGATATTGGCACAGGCTTTCTTACATTCTGATTTTGATCTGAGCAATATAATTTGGAAGCATTTTTCCTGATTGTGGCTTTTCCAAATGTTCCTTAAGTAGAGGTACAGAACATAATTACCACTGCCAGACTCTATTCTGTCTTTCACAAAGCTATCCTAGTGATGTTTCTTCATGGATTTTGAATCAGGTGCTTCCTCAGTCAAATACAAGATTACATTATTCCCTCTGGACTCTTCTTCTCCCAGGCCAACTGTCTGGCAGACTTTCATCAGGAAATTCTTGTCATTTTTTTTCCAAATCCTGCCTCTGACTACAAAGATTTGAGATACTGTCTCATCAGTATGCAGATGTACTTCATTGGTTTTGTTTGGATATTTTTTAACCGCTGACTAATTAATTTCCTCTTTAAGATACACCTGATCAGACTGTGCAGCTAAAAACCAGAAATCTGGAAAATGTGTTGCCTCCAAACTTCTCGCTTTCCAAGAAAACAGAAGTGATGTATTTTGCAACCATTTCGGTCTTCCATTTCACCTTTGCTTCTGGTGTTCCAGATGTCACTTTCAAACTTTGCACTTCCTGTAGCCACCAGCCAGCTGTCCTGCCCATTTTACATGGGACTGTGTGATGGGAGGGGAGGCAGGGAGCAAGGGAGGGACACTGACTGGTCCTCTGCTTCTTTTATTCTTCTGATTTCTAAAACTCATGCTCCTGTTGGAATTTCTCCAACAGATATCCTATACCTGGTAAGATCACTATGTCATTGCACAGTTACTTTTTATAGAGTAAGGAATGAAAAAAATGTCATTTTTTAACATTAGTGAGGATAGAATCTGTCACAGCATGAAATGTATCTTATTTTTTATATTTATATAAATTCTAGATTCCCACACATATGAAAACAAACTGATAATTTTCTTCTGAAAAGTCATTCTTGAATTTTTTGTCATGTCTCTGAATTGCTACTTCACATCTAAATTTTTTATTTACTTTCTAAATTTTGAGGTAAACTTGCTACTAAGGGCAGGAATTTTCTCTCATGCAGATAACATTTATTTTTTAAAAATCTGAATGGTGTAAATACAGTGTGTATATAGAAAAAATACAAAATTTTTGAAGGCATAGAAATTAAGGAAAGTGAAATAAAGCTGGAAAAGGGAAGTACCAATTTCAGAAATGTCAAAGACTCCTCAAATTTGATGCGAGGAGTTACCTTTCCATGAGCCCTGTAAGGCTTCTTTTCCTATAAGGAAAAAAAGTAACAGTCTTCCATGTTCTGACTAGTTCTCCTAAGAAAGGGCTCAGGAAATATATATACCAATTTTTCAGTCCATATATCTCACAAAGATAAAATTACAGATTAATTCCACTCATTTTGATAGCATTGCTTCATTTTTATAGAATAATCATCACACTTTGATGCTTTAGTCTATGAGAGTGCTGACCAGACCATTTTGCAATAACTGCCTCTTTTAACATCAGGCTTCCAGATTGCTGGTGTGGCATTGCATGCCAAACTGTGCAACACTTTTCCTTGGGTAAGCCACAGAAAGGGGCACATTGAGATGATTTTTGCAGACAGTCTGTCATTCTGCAGCCAGAGGAGAAATGGTGGGACATGAGCCATGAAAACAGTGTGTGTGCTAAAGAAAACAAACCCATAAGCCTGGAGATGCAGTGGTACAAAGTGGAGAACATTGTGGTGAAAAATCCACTCTAGCCAGTGCAGGAGGAAGTTTTCATTCCTGCATGAATGAGTTTTCTTACATGCCCAAGGGATGGAGATGTTTACTGAGCTCCCTGACTGGACTTTGCAGCAATGTTTGAGGCTTTGGAGCCCAAGTCATTGAACAGATGGAAGATAAACTTGATGAGCTGTGGGAAACACAAAATAAAGTGGGGATGCAATGATGCATTGTGCATGGGCAAAACCTACAATCAACAGTACTGTGACGTGCAAGAACAGTAAGATCAAGCAACAAACAACTGGAACATTGCTGACTTACCTTGCCATGCTGACATCACCTTCATCATGAGAGGGTAATGTCTCAGATCCACCTTATCTAACCCTCAGCATTTAATGGGAAAAGGTGGTGGCTTGTTTATAAATGTTGTACAGTGGAAACATTTTGACTAAAATCCTTTTAACAGTTCTTCCTGTGTCTCATTCACTCAATGCAAGGGCGAGCTGCCATGAAAGACCATAACCAATCATTTAAAAAGCTGCTGACTGATGTAAGGAAACTCACTGGGCTGCTCTGTGTTGGTTAAAAATGAGTTGGTGTATAAGGCCAATTCAGCCTCTGTCTCATCCTCATATTTATAGCTCTATTGAAAGGAACAGACAAACAAGGATTTCAGCATGAAACCAGAAATGCCTTACTATAATATTCTTAGTCTTTCTCTGCAAAAGAGAGATTTGATACAGGGTGATAATTGACAAGCCTTATCAAATGCTGGAAGGAACTCTGAAATACTTTAAAGGACTTTAATATCATATGGATTTTTTGTGGCTTCATTTTCAAGCATGGGATTTTTTACTGCCATAATTGTTCACATAGCACATCTACAAATTACAGTACTGTGGCTGCTCATATGGTTCTTTATGTGAGTGAAGAAGGTAGAACTTGGTCCTTCTGATGCATGCATATCTAGTAATAAGATTTGCTTCAAAGATACCATGGAGGGAAGAGAGGATGAGCAGCACACATTTCTGGAAACAATTGAAGTTCTGGTTATATATATTTTATCAGGACTTGCATAAACCTCACTTTTCCTGCTGTTTAATAATGCCAGCAACATTAATGTACTGTCAAAAGAAATTGCTGGATTTATATTGCTTGAATAATTGATATCTGCAGCCAGTCCAAATTTTAGTCAAAACATTTTGTGCTAAAATATTTCTTTAATTGAAATCTACATTTTTAGAACAGTCCAGTTCTTCTAAAATAAGTTGTTGGAGTGTTTTAATTTTATTTCTACATATCTACATGACTTCTTTCTTAATTATAAAAGTAGCATAGTATACCCTGATCTTTTTACAGGTATATCGTATGAAGGATGAGATATTCAATCCATTCTTTTCCCATATTCTATTCCCAGTAACATCATCATCATCATCATCATCATCAATCATCCTCATCATCATCTCAATAATAATGTTCCTTTTAAAATAGTAATGGCTACTTAGTAATATTGCTTATTTATAGCAAATAATAACCACTTATTTATAGCAAATATACTCAGCCATATGTTTTTTTCATCAGTCTATATAATACCAAACCTGCTGGCAACAAATGGGATCCACCTGTCTCAATGGGGAAAGTGGATCTTAGGAGGAGTTAGACCATATTGAGAGACCTATAAACAAAATTTGAGATGGGATAGGGACATAGCAATGCTCAAAGAGATGAGGTATGTGAAAGGGAGAGCTCCAGTGACTACCCTAGTAAAAAGGAGCGTCAAGAGGAAATACCTCAGTCAAGCACAAGCAGCCAAAGATGTAACACAACAGGATTATGGGGAATCCCTTTGCAATCTTACTGGGATGTTGACACAATCAAATGTAAACCAATACATGCAGTATGGGGAACAAACAGGAGGAGCTGTAGATCTGAGTGCAGTCACTGGGTTTTGATATCAGTGCTATTACAGAGACATGGTGGGATAGCTCACATGACTGGAATATTGTCAAGAAGGACTACTTGCTGCTTAGCAAAGACAGACCAGGAAGGCACTGCAATGGAGTTGACCTCTCTATGAGGCAACACTCAGATTGCATTGAGCTCTCTCTTGGTGAGGATGATGAGTGAGTTGAAAGCTCATGTGTTAGGATGAAAGGACAGACTAATAGATAACACTGCTGTGAGTATTTGCTTCAGGACACCTGATCAGGAGGAGGAAGTGAATGTGGTCTTAAACAGGCAGCTGGAAACAGCCTCACAGTCATAGGGTCTGCGTCTTGTGGGGGTCTTTATCTACCCAGACATCTGCTGGAGAAACAACACAGCAAAGCACAATAAGTCCAGGAGGTTTCAGAAAAGGACTGATTATAACTTCCTGTCACAGGTCGTGGAGGATCCCACAAGGAATGAAGTTCTGATTGTCCCTGTACTAACAAACAGGGAAGTCCTTGTTGGAAACAGAAGCTGGGGGCAGCCTTGGCTGCAGTGACCATGAGACTGTGGACTTCAGTATCAGACGTGGAAGTAGTTGGGCAGCAAGTAAGATTGCAATGGACGTAAGGAGAGCTAACTTTAGCCTCTTTAGGGATTTTCTCGAAAGAATCTAATGGGGGACATCCATGCAGAGAAGACAGGTTCAAGAGGGTTGGTTGGTATTCCAGGATCACTTCCTCTAGGCTCAAGAACAGCACATCCTGAAGAATAAGAAATCCTGCAAAAAGGGCAAGGAACCTACACGGACAAATAAAGAACTCCTATAATTACTCGTGTATCAGCAGGAATTATGCAGAAGATGGAACCAGGGTCAGGCCACTTGGAATGAATATTGACAGTAATACACTTGGAATGAATATTGTTAGAGTAAACAGAAATAAGACAAGGAAGGCAAAGACCAGTCTGGAATTAAATCTGGCCAAAGTTGCCAAGAACACCAAGAAGGGTTCCTTCAAATGCATTGACAACCAAAGGAAAACAAAGGATAATATGGGCTCATTAGTAAATGAAGAAGGGACTCTGGTAAGAGAGGAAGCAGAGGCTTGGTCTTGTCAGTGTGAAATTTGCATCAGTCTGAGCTGACCAGACCAGGCCTCAGGAGTCCCTGAGCCAGGAGACCAGGGTAAATAAATGTTGAGAGGAAGACTTTCCCTTGGTCAAAGAGGATTGGGCCTGAGAACAGCTGGGAAAACTTGACATCCTCAGGTCCATAAGCCCTGATGGGATGAGTGAGTTCTGAGCTCACAGTGCTGAGAAAGCTGGCACATGGCATAGCGAGCCTGCTCATGATCACCTTTGAAAGGTCATGAAGATCAGGTGAGATGCTGAGGACTGCAAGAAAGGAAATGTCACCTCAGTTTTCAAAATGGGCAAGAAATAGGACCCAGGGAACTGTGTGCCAGCCTCATCTTGATCCCTGGGAAGGTGATGGAACATTTTTGGGGCCATCTCTGTCCCTATGGAAGATAAGAAGGTGATCAGGAATAGTCAGCATGGGTTCACTAAAGTAGGTGTTTGATTGCCTTCTACAATGAAAGAGCTACCTGGATGGGTGAGAGGGGCAGCAGTGGGTATTGCCTGCCTCAGCTTCAGCAAGGCATTGGACACTGTCAACATCCCCATAGACAAACTCAAGAGGTGTGGACTGGATGAGTGGCCAGTGGAATGGATTGACAACTGTCAATGACAGATCCCAGCGGCTCGTAGTCAGTGGCACAGGGTGTACTTGGGGGCCTGTCACTAACAGAAACCCCCAAGGTTCAGTACTAGGCCCAGTATTGGTTAACTTATTGACTGAGGACACAGAGCTGGGAGCAGGGCCCTATACCCTGGAGTGCTGTGCAAAACTTCAGAAGGACCTTGACAGGATGGAGAGATGGGCAGAGAGGTACTGAAACATCAACAAAGGTTGAAACTCATCAAAGGCAAGTGCAGAGTCCTGCACCTCAATGCGCTTTGGGGTCGACCCAAGTGATTTCCTTTACAAGATGTTATGCTTGCTCTATGATAGTTTTAAGTTGCTGTAGGATAATGCAGATGGATATGAAATCATTGTCTGCAAAACATAAGGGAAAATGTTCTTCTTTCCCACATCAGGAAGCCAGCACAGTATTTTCCTGATTAATTATTTCCCTCCATTTGAGGAAGATTTCCTGGTATGGAAAAAATTACTTTAATCCAGTTGAATGACTAGATGTCTTGGTTTGATTTAGGTTTGCCAATTTTAATATACTCAATTTCTCTTTGAGATAGGATTTAGGAGCAAAAACAAGGCAGGCCCTAAAACTTAAAAGAATATAAAGAAGAAATGTATTAATAACACAGAAAATAAGGAATTCAGAATAAGATTTCCAGATCACTTCCTCCTCCTCTCCACCTTCCATATTTCTTAATGACAACATACAGAGACCCTTCAGTCAGTCATTCACTTAAATAATCATTTCAGTTCACTCCAGAGAGAGAAGCTCCTTCTTGTTTTAGCCATGTATGTCTTCACTTTCACAATTTGCATCCACCTGGGAAAATCTGCAGATCACAAAACTCCTCCCATCTTCACAGTCCTTCCAGAGCTGTGTTATGGGTCATGGTCAAAACTCACGGGGTATTACTTTTAAGGGCAAGCTGTTCAGAAAGCAAAAGTTCTCTCTCATCTCTTTTTTTCATCAAATGTCTCTGTTCATCTTTCCAGTCTCCAGAACAGAGACCCTCATTCCCTCGGGGCAAAGGATCCTTTGCTCAAACACTTCTACCTTCCATGTATTTTCTCCACAATTTACAGGAATCTTCAGTGCAGTCCAGTCCACCCCACAGCCCACAAAAAGGTTCTTTTCAGCCAGTCTTTCCATAATATCTCTTCAATCTCTTCCCATCTGGAAACTTGGGTCCCACTTCACTAACTTTAGTATACTTTCTGCCTTATTCCTCTCATTCAAGGGAGGTCAGGAGATCTGCAGTCTTCTCCGAGCATTGGACGGGTTAAAATCGCACACAGAAGGTGAAGGGAGCCAGGCCAGCGCATTCTGGAGCTGTGCCAAGGATTTTCAGGCCACCTCGGGAAGGCTGCTTGGAGCCAGAGGCAGCGGGTTCCCTGTCTCTCTCTCTCCCAGCCATGAGGGCCCGGCTGAAACAGGGGCAGGGGGGCTCAGTGGCTCCCGGGCCCCCTGCCTGGCCAGGCCGCATGGGGAAGGGCGCTGGGCCGCGCCAGCTGTCACCCACTCCACCGACCGAAGTGAAAAGAGAGAGATTTCAGTTTTACCGACGTGGTTCATGGAGGCAAGGTAACTTTTAATTGGTTTCCCAGGCTGTCAATCATTAAATCAGCTTTGAGAGTGGTCCCAGGAACTCACAGAGGAGGTTCTCGTAGAGGAAGTAGCCCGTGTGCGTCTCTGTGCTCTGTGCTCCTCCTCTCAGGTGACTTTTCATGCAAAACCAGCACACTGGAAGATTATTATAAACTTCCTTGGTTAACTGTTGTCCACAAAAGGTTTTCTACATCTGATTTTGCTGGAAATCAACTAAAGGGAACTTAAACCACAAAAGAAATGCAGGGATATGACAGGATGTGTTGACTTGCTCATGGAAGTATTTCACTGAGCAGTGAAATGACACATTTGGAAATACCTGCAGATCTGCACAATGTATAAGGTAGTAGTCAACTTCCTGAAAAGCTTTGGTTCAGGTTTCTTATTACAGACAACCAGTAAAAAACCAGCTGTGGTCAAAGAAACACTATAAAGTAAACTACAGCTAAGTAACTGGCTCTCCACAATGCCTGCACTCTCTTGAGTCACAGGATCATTACCAACTCTCGGACATTGTCTGGACAGTTAAGGGAGACTGTGATGATTGACAGATGTTTGCAAGGACAGACACAAGTTTGCAAGTCCACAGCAATCTTTTTAAAGATTATGAAATTACTGAGGTTTTAGTGCTTATTTAGAAATGGAACTGTAAGGATATATTGCAAAACTAAAGATAAAAAAGTACGTAACTTAAAGTATAAGTCTCATGCTCCTTAACAGCTAAACTCCAAGTGACATCAGTGTCCTTCTCTCTGAATTTTATGTCTACATTACATACTTTAGAGCTCCTTGAAATGTTTCATATCCTAAATAGCTTTTTTCTGCTTGAAAAACTTGTCACCAAAATACGGGTTTTATTAAGTAAAACTTAGTCACAGAAAGGATTTTTATGGGGTATGGGAAGAGGATTTGTGTGCAACTTATGTTGGTTTTTGCTTGTTGGTTTCCTGTCCCACTTTTTTACTTTTCTAGCTGTGAAAAAAAAAAAATGCTAACACCACAATGTCCTGCAGTAGCTTCTGAATATGGAAACCCAGAGTACTCGTTCCACATAGTTTTGAAATGAAGAAAACTGCTCATTACTGACTTAGACTGTAGTCTTCAAAAGTACTTTCTGAAGTCTCTACCAGGGAAGCATCATTAAAAATTCAGTACACAGCTCACTCATCTCATTTGTCCCCAAGTGTGCAGTGCATCTGCTGCTCTGGATAAATTAAAGTATTTCAATTCTTCAAAGAATGAACTTTGAAAAACACAGAACCTGTTGGTCAAAACCAGAAATACTGCTTTAGTTTAAAGAGATTAAGGGGTAAAAACCTGATTTTTCTTTAAGTAGCTTAGCTTCAAATGATGTTGAGACTCTACAGGGTGCATGCAAATATAAGAGGATAGTAAAACTACCATCAGGAAAATTATGTTCTTTTTCATATGCAGATTCCTATCCTTAACGTGGCCTTTTAATTAGCTTGATTATAGTGGTGCTTACTTGTTAGTGCCTCAGTGCTTTAATTTAAGAAACTGACTGTGTGTTCATTATAAATTCCTATTTTCAAAGATTTATAAATAAAACTGAGCAGCAGCAACCACAACAGAAAAGAAAGATAAATTTAGTTGGAAAATGTGATGAGAGAAATATCACTTGGGGATATTTCCAAACACTTTCAGCTCAAGCTTGACTTCAGTTTGGCACAGTTAAGACTTGTGCATGATACAGATGAATTCTTCTAGCTTTAAAGTGTAGGTTTTTATAGCATTTCAGTTGTTCAGAAAATGAAACACTCAATTAAGGCATAACACCAATGTATAAAAACAATGTAATTGATGTAAGTAAAAAGGTGGTGTGAGAGCCTGGTTTTTGAGAGAGCTGAAGAAGAACTGGTGTACTGGTTTGGAAGTAAATTGGTGGGAGAAATGAACCCTGTTCATTTATTTCAAAAGCAATTTCAGGTCAGAGTTACAATTGAATAGAAAATTACAATAAATGCAATGATAGGCAGAGAACTGGCTTAAACTCACAGAGTACAACTGGCACACTGTTGGTCAGTGATGGTCACAGTCCTATCAAATATTGGTTGCAGTCCTGTTGAAGTGAAGGTCACAGTCTTGTCAAAAGCAGCAGTCCTATGGAATTTCTAGCTCTCCTCTGCATCCATCAGTTGGTGGTGATGTTGTCCCAAGTCCCCAGATCCACAGATCTATAGCTCAAGTTCAGGTGGAAATGCTCAGTACCTCCCCCAAGGTGGGGGGTTTCAAAATGGAATGATGTAATATTCCCATGTAATATATCCCATGAGCCATGGGATATTTGGAAGTCCTTGATGGTTGAAGTCCTTGCTGCTGCCTTTTCTGCTGGTGTCATTCAGTCCATTATGGCCCATCAGCAGAGATGACCTCTCAGAATGGGTGTAACTGTGCTGGTGCTTCCCCAGAGGGAGTTACCACAGCTGAGTCACAGGTGTGAAGGAAAAGAAACATTACCCTGCCTTCCAGGGTTTTCTGATTTTATTTATCTCATTTAACACCCAGATTGGAGCTTGAGATGTCAGGTGTACAGTAGGCAGCTACTGCAAGTGATCCATCATTAGTAGATCAACAGGAATGACACAGAGGGTGCCACAACACACAGTTTGCTTACATGCACATAATGCTAAACTGGCACCCTACTCCTGTAACCAGGACAACGGGTAAACACTTTATAATTGCTGTATTTAGGAAAATATTGTTTTGTATTTGAGGATTCGCAGTCTGTTACTCATGCAGAAATTATTGCCAGAATAATGTTTTAATAAATTAATATCTTTCAAAGACCCAGGAATCTATATATGTACAGTTAAAACAAGTGAAGAAAACGTCAGGGTTGGCTCAATGGCAGAACTCAGTTTTGCAGTGACAGCAGAAGAGATTTGAGTAGGAAAGGTATTTAAAGGCAGGGTTGGAAAGAGTGTTCAGGAGTCTCAGAAGGTAAAAATGATTAAGGAAGGCTGGCAGAGATAAGCAGATTTTCAGTTTTGTTATGGTTTAACCCCATTTGACAAGAAAGCCCTTCAGAGATGCTCACCCTGGTGGGATGGGGGCAAGAATCAAAAACTAAAAGTGAGAGAACTTGCGTGTGGAGATTAAGATAATTTGATAGGTAAAAGCTGTGTTTACAAGCAGTAGATGTAAACAAATCAAACCAAACCCAAGGTATTCATTCATCACTTCCAGTAGGCACGTAGATAGATACTTGGCTATCTCCAGGAAAGCAGGGGCTCCCTTTCATAAGGTAATGAATTGGGAAGATAAATGCCAGAAATCTTTCAACTGCCTATCCTTCTGCTCACATGCGTTTAGCCCCTGAGAGGAACCATCCCACTTCCCACACATAAGCCCCCTCTCATCTTGGGACTTTTCTGGGAAAGGAGAGGAAGCAGGAATACTACCCAAGCACATTGCCATGAGGAAAGGGGAGAATCAGAGGAGAATGCCTCAATGACTGGAGCTTCTTGCTTCTCTAGTTGTCAGGACAGGAGTTGGTCCTTTGACTGCGACACCTTCTCTCAGCAACAGCTAGGTAGGGGTAGAGATGAGGTGTTAGGTCAGATAAGCTAAACCTTACTGGCTCCAGCCCTCCACCCTCTGCCTGTGGTCCTGAGCCAGCTCTACTGAGGTCAATGAAGGAGTGAAGAGCCATCTGTATTAAATGACTGCATGATTGCAGCTTTAGATATGCAAGTGGGATAGCTACTTGGTTTCCTCAAAAGCTCATTTTGCAAGACTTCATGGAGAGAAGAGACTCAGACCATGAAATTAATGAACTATTCAAATCACCAGCAAGCTTCCACAGATTGGACAGCTGTAATGGCCTGTACTAGAGGCACAGAGGTTTGCCTCATGACATCATAGTCATGTAGCTTTCTAAAACTTTTTTTTTCATTATTTCAGGTAAATGTATTATTTAAACAGAGAAACACTACTGAATCCCTGTCACCCAAAGAGAAAACAAGGTTGTTATGCTGATGAAGAGAAACTTAATTTGCTTCTTAAGGTAAAGGTGATCCTTCAAGTGCTGTGACTTTGCAGAGGTGCAGTCCAACAGCTATTCAGTCTTCATCAACAAATTTCAAGGTTTTGAAGATTACTTGATGAAGTCCATCTGTCAGTGAGGATGCTCCTCCAGGATATTTTCAGGATGCTTCCAGAGGGAAGGTTGATTTCACTTACACAGAAAGGAGTACTGGTGCTTTCACTTACCACTAGCAATAACCCAAAACCCCTGAATTTGACTTTTACAACTGTGCAGAATCTGGATCTGCAGATGAATATGATTACATACTTTGTATTTTGATAGTGGTATCCTGATTTTCCCCTTTTAGAGAAGTTTTAGTGGAGACCTTGAAACTTACTCCCAACCTTGAAAGACCTGGCTACAACTTCAGATTCTAAAGATAAATAATGAAAGGAATCTTGGAGCCTAACAGACATTGGCTTGGACACGATGAGGGAGGGCTTGAAAATGGAGAAGACAGTATTTGAGAGAATGGCTTTCATCTACAGCTGTCAGCTGCAGTCGCCAGAGGGCACATTCTTCTCCCTGCATAAAACAGAGAGAAAAACTGATGAGTAGCTTTTGAGAGCCAATTTGTGCTTTAGAGGTATTATGTATTTCCAGGTGAACTAACATAACATAGCGAATGGCATAAGCTTTTGAAATGCACACCTGCTGAATATTTCATACTAGTCATCCTTCCAGGCTGAAAGGTGTATGCAAGTGTTACCAAACTGGTTTTTGACAGAAAGGGCAAATCTCTATGTCATGAACAGTAATCACAAGGAGGTCTCCTACAGAGTAAGATCCCACTGCTTTCCCAACAACTCTTCTATTTTCTCTCCAGATTTTATCAGCAGTGTGACAGACAAATAGGCTGCTAATAATTTGTTCTTTCACCCCCTCCTCCTCCTCCTCCTCTCTACTATTTTTAAATGGAGTGTGTAATTTCACAGTGTTGGATGCTTAATATTATCTGTGCACAACATGAATTTATCTTCTTCCTACCTGCTGGAAGACATTCACCTAACTGGCAACTGTTGTAAGAATTAAAAGCAACAAGGGCAGAGGAAAGAAACAATTGGAAGCTATGTACCACAAAAGAAGAAAATTAATAAACTTTTTGTTGATGGACAGAAATATGCTGGTTATATTACAGTAATTAAACTTTTTTCCCCCTAATATTCTGCTACATTCCTTCTCTGACTTTAAAATTCAGTACAAATAAGCAGGATATAACCACAAAGCATTCACAAAAACTACTTTCTGGGTCAAGATGGAACTAATAACTACTTTTGAATATAAAAGCTGGAGAAGGCATGGGACTGTGATACCCCCTGTAAGCTAATATAATGTTTTTAAGAGAAGTTTCATGGTGATGTACACTACTAATGCATGGACAAGCATAAAACTGCTATGCCAGTGTGAGCACAATCAAGAAGCAGAGTATGAAAGCACTGTCCAAACCTTGCTGCATCTGTAGAGTCAGGAAGATCTGTAAGTTCACTTAGTCCTGTGTGATCAAGAACCACACAGGAAGGGCTATATACACAGCTGCTAGATCAGGCATTTGCTGACATGAATGCCAGGTTTTTTGGGTGCAAAAAAGTTGTAACCTGTATCTATATATTGGGAACAAGTGTAAGAGAGTGGTAGCAGGGTTTTTTTTGAATGCTTTCTCTGTATATACAAGCAAAATGCAAAGTTAAATATTTAGAAAGTCTTTGGAAAACCTAAAATATTCTTGAAATTACTAAACATTCACAGCAACAGAATCTGATGTTGTACAAAAAGCCACTAATAAGGACAATAAATTCTAAATTATTCTCAGCATAAGAGCAGAAGCTCAGCAAGAAAAGTTTTAATATAAAGGTCTATAAGTTTAAGTTACACAGGATTGTTTAAAAGGTCTCATCTGAAGGAAAAAACACTGCAAAAAAATGTTTACTGCTGAGTTTGCTATAAAGACACAAACTTTCCAGACATTTGTAAAGAAAGAACAATATCCACATACCTTCTCTCAATATAAAGCCAAGTTTACTTTTCATCTAGAAAAAGCCTACAGGCTAGACTGACAAACTTGATTTGCCTGGTGGCTTTTAAGAGCTTTGCATGCTGGGACATAAAGATGAGAAGCTGCAAGAACCTTTGGCAATGCCAAGTGGAGAGTTCAGCAAAGAGCTGGCCGAGACCTCAGAAGGTGGCTGTCTTAGGGTTCAGGGTGCTGATGCCTTTGCAGTTCCAAAGACACAGTTGGACTGCACAGGCAAAGTTCGAAGCACTAGGTTTACACCAAGATTTTTTCCTGTACTTTTTGGTTGTCTTCATAAGCATGAAGAAGGTAAAACCAAGATTGCTCTTCCACCGCTTCCCTGGAAAGAAACAGGCTACTGGAGATTGTGAGGAGATGGTTTGTGAGATGGAACCTTATATTGATTTTGCATGGCCTGGTTTTTGGTAGTAGTGGGGTCACAGATGTGGTTTCTGTGAGAAGCTGCTGGAAGCTTCCACCATATACAGCAGAGCCAACAGTCCCTGGTGGTGGCAAAGATGGATGTGCTGCTGGCCAAGGCTGGGCCAATTAGTAATGAGGGTACTGCATCTGTGATTTAGGAAGAAATCAGAACAAAGGTTGTGGTGGGGTTCTAGTTCCAGCCAAAGAAGAGCAGGGTGAGAACATGTGAGAAGAATGACTCTGCAGACACCAAGTTCTGTGGAGAAGGAGGGACAGGAGGTGCTCCAGGCACCAGAGCTGAGGTTCCCCTGCAGCCCCTGTGCAGCCCATGGTGAATCAGCTGTGCCCCTGCAGCCCCTGGAGCACAGCTCCATCTGCAGAGATCACCTGCAGCCTGTGGAGGGGTCCCACGCCAGAGCAGGTGAATGCCTGAGAGGAGGCTGTCAGCCTGTGGAGAGATGCTCCCATGCTGGAGCAGCCTATCCTTGAAGATATGGAAGCATGGAAGAGTGACCCATGCTGCAGCAGTTGGGGAGGACTGCTGCCTATGGGATGGACTCACATTGCAGCAGTTCACAGGCAGCTGCTGCTCATGAGATGGATTCACACTGGAGAAGTTACTGGAGAACTGCCACCCATGGGAGGCATTGTCCTGCTCGGATTTTGTTAGCAGTAAATTCACTTCATATCTTGAAGTTGAACCTGTTTTGTCCTTGGTAGTATTTGGTGAGCAATCTCTCCCAGTCCTTATCTGAGCCAATGAACCCTCTGTTACATTTTCTTTCCTCTCTCCAGTTGCAGAGGGAACCGAGTGTGTGCCTCTTGTGGGTTCCTGGCATCCAGCGTGGGTCAACCCACAACAGTGGGCATTCACTGGCTCGTGTTCAGCTACTGTCACCATCATCCCCAGATAATTTTCTACTGGGCCATTTTCCAATCACTCTTTCCCAAGCCTTTAGTCCGCCTGAGGTTGCTGTAACCAAAATACAGGACCCAGCACTTGGCCTTGTTGCACCTCAAATGAAAAGATAATAAAAAATATAACAAAACCAAATTAAACATAGACTATATTCAGCAGTAAACACCTTGCAAAATGCATAGTATATGTAAGATTTTAAGAACAAAACGAGAACATAGAGGTTAGAAAGTTAGCCTGAATGGTGGCAATGGCAGATTTTAAATAAAATACTCTTTGGCTAAATTTTTTGTAAAGCCCATATGCTAGCATTAGCATCCAGACATACAGTTGTCACGTCTAGGAACAATATATCCCAGTTCAGTGCCCCCACCAAGACTCTCCAAACCACATGGCCACTCTCTCTCTCACTCCCCTGATTTTCCCTCTCCCTCACCACTGCAGAAGGTGGTGAGAATTGGAGCCACTGAAGAGGGATCATGGATTGAGGTAAGAACATTTTAGTGGAAATAGCATTTAGGTAAGAAAATAAAAGGTTACAGCAACTGTACTTATGAAAGAGGGTAAAAGAAAAGAGGCGATTCACACAGAAAAAAAAAACAAACGACCAAAACAACCAGGCAACAGACAATACCAGACTTCCTATGCAATATTTTCTCAACCAGAAGGAACCACTTCTCCATGTAAGAGGATCACTTTACCCCAGCCCCAACAATGACATGAGGAGGTATAGAATAACCTCCATGTCTAGGCATGTCCCCTTCCAGCTACCGAAAAAAATTAACCCTGAACTGTCCAGAAACAGGAAACTAATAAATGACAACCTGATGGTCCAAAACAGGATGCCTAAGCAAACCGTATGGGGGGGGGGGGATGATGCAGAAAGAAGGAGTATGTAGGCTGAATTGAATGCATACATGTGTTGGGGGTTGGGTTTTGTTCTCTTACTGTCCCAGTTTAAAGAATTTTTCCCATTATTATGCTAAGAGAGCCTGCCAGGTTACGCCCAGGCTCTTTTCAGGACTCTAGACAAAGCGGTAGGTGAGGGCTGGCTTCCAGGGGCTGCTCTCTCATGGCAAGCTCAGAGGGGAGGGACTGCTGTCTGCAGCCCCGCAGCCAGAACGGGGGGAGCCAGGCGCTCTGCGGCCAGCTGCCCTGCATCTGCCCCGCTCCAGCCTCCTACCTCTGAGGACACAGCTGACACCAGGACTCAAACGGTGAGCGGGGAGCTGCCCCCTCCACCCGGCTCCCACCTGAGACCAGCGCGGCCGCTGCCGCCACCCC
>WBND01001256.1:56586-69151 GCA_013398595.1 Tychaedon coryphoeus
TGGCCTTCTTGGCCACCTGGGCACACCCTGGCTCATGCTCAGCTGCTGGCACAGCACCCCCAGGTCCTTCCCAGCCACTCTGTCCCAGCCTGTGGCACTGCCTGGGGCTGTTGTGACCCAAGGGCAGGACCCAGCACTGAGCCCTGCTGAACCTCACACCATTGGCCTCAGCCATGATCCAGCCTGTGCAGATCCCTCTGCAGAGCCTTCCAGCCCTCCAGAGATCAATAACCCACACAGCTTGGTGTGGCCTGCAAACTTTCTAAGGGTGCACTCAAAGCCCTCATCCAGATAGTAAACAGGACTGACCCCAGTCCTGAACCTTGGGAAACCCCAGTAGTGACTCGCCACCAACAAGATTTATATTTATATGGCCATTCATCATCACCCTGGACCTCACCATTCTGCCTGTTTTTAATGCAGAGAAGAGTGCACCTCTCCAAGCCATGACCAGCCAGTGTCTTTAGGAGAACCCCATGGGAGACAGTCTCAAAGGCTTTGCCAAAGTCCAGGTAAACACCTCCACAGCATTTCCATCATCTACTAAGCAGGTCACCTGATCATAAATGGAGCTCAGGTTGGTAGGCAGGGCTGTCCACAAACCCATGCTGGCTGGGCCTGATCCCCTGGTTCTCCTGTATACCATGTGATTGCACTCAAGATAATTTGTTCCATAATCTTCTCAAGCAGCAATGTCCGGCTGACAGGCCTTTACTTCCCTGAATCCCACTTCTGCAGGTTCTTGTAGATATGAACATTGGCTAGTTTCCAGTCACCTGGTGTACCAGGACTGATGAAAAAAGATGGAGAGTGGCTTGAGAAGCTCTTCTTCCACCTCTTTCAGTACCCTTGGATGAATCCTTTCTCAATCCCATTCACGAGTGTCTAAACTTATGGTTCAGCAGGCCAATAACTACTTCCTTCAGGACTCTGGCAAGTGCAGTCTGCTCTCTGTCCCTGTCTACCAGCTCAGGGCACTGATTGCCCTGAGGATCACTGGTTTTACAGTTATAGACTGAGGTAGAAGAAGGCATTAAGTACCTCAGCCTTTCCCTCATCCTTGGTGACAGTGTTCCCCCTTCATCCAATAATGGATGGAGATTTTCTTTGTCCCTCCTTTCTTTGCTGAAGTATTTAAACTTTCTAAAGTATATACACTTCATTCTCATTCACAGCTGTGACCAGATTGAGTTTTGGCTGAGAGTTCATCTTTCTAATTTTCTCTCTATATTAGCTTAAGACAATGTTGTACACTTCCAGAGTGGCTTGACACTTCTTCCAAAGGTCATAAACCTTGGGTTTTTTTCCTGAGCTAAGGAAAAATAAATTCAGTCAGACTGGTCTTATTCCCTGACAGCTTATCTTTTGGCATATAGGAATGTCCTGCTCCTGCAGCCTTAAAATTGCCTTCTCAAAGTAGGTCCATACTTCCTGGACCACTTTGTTATTAAGGATGGTTTTCCAGGGGACTGTCTGAACCATTACTCCTAACAGAACAACAATACACAATAATATATTAATAATAATACTAAGAAAGAATAAGAGGGAGAGAGGAATAACACCCATAAGAAATAAGCGATGTACAGTGCAGTTGCTCACCACCAGCTGACTGATGACCAGCCCAACCCCCAGGGCAATCAGTAGCTCCTAGCCTAGTGTCCCCAGTACATATACTGGGCATTACACTCCCTGGTATATAATATCCCTTTGGCCAGTTTAGGTTACGGGCCAAGCTCCTTCCTAGAATCTTGTTCATTGACAGAATGACAAACTGAAAAGTCTTTCATTTAGGGTAAGCACTAATTAGAACAACTAAACCATCAGTGTGTTATCAATATTATTCTCATGCTAAGTTCAAAATGCAGTACTGTACCACCAAGTAGGAATAAAATTAACTCTATCCTAGCCAAAATCAGGACATGGGAGTACTCTAGGTGAGAAACCTGAATGGTGTCATGATATTCCTACAAAAAAAAGGTGTGTAAATGACCATATAGAGTCATGTCTGTTGTAGCAAGGCTTGTAATCCACAGTCCAGCAAATCTTTTTACTGTAACAGCTCTGCATCTCTAGTTTTGTATCTTTTGAGACATGAAGCTTTGAAATTCAATTAACTTTATTTTTTATTATTCAAATACTATCTGTAAGTTGTGATTAGGTATAAATATAGAGAAATAAATTAGTCATATATTAATACAAGGTTGCTGCAAATTATAATGCTAAGAATGGGATCAAGACTGATCAGAAGGTCAGAATTCTCAGTAGTTTTTGATCCAAAACTGAATTCATGAATCAGTTCATTAATTCATATGGCAAATCACAGGCCACTAACACTTGGGTTTTTTCAGCTCTACAGGCATCAGAAATTAAATTATTATGCAGTTTTTAAATATTTTGTATTACAGTAGTTGCAGTTAAACATCTTGAAAGGACATGGTGCTCACAGAGAAGGGACATAATCTTGGGACCTCCCTGGGGATAGAACAATATCTTTTTGTGTCTGGCTGGAAGCCAATATCTGTTTCATACTTCACTGGTCATCAGGGGCCACTGGACTAAGTCCCAGGCTGCAAACAGTTACTAATATTAGCTTGTCCTGACTTACAAGTGTACAAGTCCACACTCTAGCTCAGTGTAGACTGAACCAATGATCAGGAACTTGCTCCTCCTCGTAATAACACTGTTTTTGCTGCAGGCACCTCTCCTGATGGCCTTCTAAATATCTGGATCTTAAGTCCACAGACTCATTCCTAGTCTTACTTGAGTTGCTCTGTTTCCTAATTCATTTAATTTACATTATTTGCATGGCACAAAAAAAAACATAATCTCTGCAAATCCCTTTTGATCACTCAAATGTGCCTAAGAAATGCCAAGGATTAGATTGGTTCTCAGTCTTCCTGATGAGTGTTAACGCCAACACAGAAACTCTATTCCCACAGTACTGTAGCAGAAATAAAATGTTTTTAAATTAACTTATCATTACATCCCACCAGCTATTTACTCATAAAAAAGTCCCTGATTCAAGAAAATCTTTGAAGATGACTCTTAAAAAAAGATGAAGCACATGAAGATCCAGAGCATTTCCTAGTACAACTATGAAATCTGAATCACAAATTACTTCCTTACAAGGGCTGTGATACTGTTTCTATTGAAGTGTGTTTTTCTGTTGGAATGTAACCAGGATGTGATGGAAAGCATTTATATAAACTTTCAAAAAAAGTGTTGTGTGGAAAGCCTTGGAGGAAAGGCTAAAGGGAAGATCAAAAGAGTGACAAATAAGTTTCTGGAAGTAATTACGTCAGCTGATGCCTGTGACTTGTCCAGAGAAGGAGAGACTTGTCCAGAAGGGTCAGATCATTGACAGATACTTTTTACAGAACTGCTGGGGGCCATCTGCACAAGCAGAATCAGGCTAGAGCATCTTGCTGAAAAGACTCATTGAAAGCAACCTTATAAAAGACACCATTAGGGTGAAGTCTAGAAATTTTTTTCCTGACCTGAGTCGGCTCATGCATGGCGATGTCTAGACAGTATTAGAAGAAAAACAAGAGGCCTTGAAGGAGCATACATTTTCTATATTCACTGACATCTGAGCTTCATGCCTCTGTATAGCATTTGGTTCATAGCTACTGCCTCTGAAGGCAAGAGTGAGCAATCAATCACCTCCTCACACTGCTTTTGTCAGGGCTCAAAGTTATGTTCAACAGTCATCTGCAGTTGTTTACCATATTCTGACTGATTGGCTTACACCGAGCTCGCAGCATTAGTGCTTTGATTCAGGTAGCTCAAGTAAAAAATTACATTTTCATTTTTCAAGCTAAAAGAGCCCAAACTCAAAAGAACAAACAATCCAGAAAATAACTGGAGATGCACCTCATCAGTGTTAAATGGTAACTCACAAAAGCATGGAGAGCAAACCAGCCTCTGGGCAAATCTCTGCAAAAGTGGAAAGGTGGCAGGACAAACCTGACCTTTGCACTGTCATCCAAAGCTATCTTTTCCCATCCATATCAATAATCAGTTGGGGAATAAATTAGGCTGTAACTCCTTTTTTTGAGAAATCTGAAAAAGCAATGAGTGTCTTTAGATCAGTGTGCACCCTGAAAAAAAAAATTAAATATGGTACAGTTCAAAAACATTAATAAATGCACACTACAGTATCCCAGACTGACTGGGCTAAGTGTTCTTAACTTCCATGCTTTCTATGGTCTCTTCCACCTTCATAGAGAAGGTTTTGTTGATTCATTCAGTTATGTTGTTTGGATTTTTTTCAGAGAAGAATTTTGGTTTTAATGAAGTTGTTTTTGACTGCAGAAAGTTTTCTACTGCTGTGTCTTCTTTAATCCTACGCTGAAATTGGGGACAGTATCGTGAAATCTCCATTGAAAATGCCAGGTGACAAATTTCACCCATCCCAGCCCATGCACCCATCATGCAGCCACCCACACAACGTTTTTGGTTCACTGGTGACTGCCCAAGAGGAGGAGCAACTCTTATACACGGCAGCACTTCCACATGGCTGAAGGGTTACTGTGGTGAGGAAAGCGTGAGGATGTTGTAAGCTACAAGAAAAGGAATAGCAGTTGAAATTTGGAACCAAACCAGAGAAAAGGAAGGGCAACAAGGAAAGAACTGGTCCCTTCACTTTGTCACCTGACCTGTATCATGACTGGTTACACTGGCTCTTTCCTGGCAGCATAGCATGAGATATTATCTTTCCTTCAGGATGTGGCTTTGGGCTGCCCAGGTGACAGACTACCAGGGACCAAGTCCCTTGGGGCTCTAGCCACACTGGTCAGAGTATTGTACCTCAGTGTGGATGATCTTTGGAGCAAAAGCATGGCAGCAAAGACACTTCATTAGAAAAGGGACAAACCATTAGAATGATGGCTGAAGGATTATTCAATTAATTACAAAACTGCACAAGCAGCTAAGTATCACAGCTTGTAACTTAATTAATTACTTCCCTATACTTAGCTACAATGGGCATGCCAAACCTTTACCAGCTAATACAAGATAAAAGCTGTAGCAAACAGCTGATCTCTATGCAGTGTCTCTACAGCTTCAACCTGACATTTTGCAATTTTTGGATAGCAACCATCCAAGTGTGAATAGCTCCTGCCTCAAAGTTTATAGCCAGCCATGCAAAACATCAGCAAGTGGGTTTTAAGCAATGACTACCACTTTGTATGATCTGTTTATTCTTAGTGAGAATGGAATCAGAAAAGATGGTGTTTGCATGTGGCAGATTCAGCATATCTGTCACAGCAGCTTGGCAGATTGGCGGGTTGCTCATGTCAAGTCTTCCCTCAGGGTAAGAGGCTGGTTTGGCAGCAATGCTCAGAGAAAGCTATGTGCAGTGAGGAGTTGATTAATAAGGTACCTTGCTGGAAGTGGCAGCTCTGCTGCAAAATCTCATCCACATATAATCCACCCTACAGAAAGAAATTTAATTTTGGAGGGCCAGTCTTACCCATTCATCCATGATGTTACCACCCCGGGGCTCAGTTATTCATTGACAGTAGCTGCAAAATACAGGGAAACCAAATAGTCCACACTTTCAAGAAGTATCCAAGGCTAAAGAGGGACTAAATACATTTAAGTTCACTAAGTCTCATGCTTGTTGGCAAACTACTTGTAGGAATGAAGTAGATGAAACGAAAGCAGTTTCATTTCCTGTTCTCTACTTAGAGGATCTAAACTTACCTTGTTTCCTGCTACATGCAATCCACCCATCTTCCCGTAGAAGTAGCTACTCCCGTACAGACGCATACAGACATCTGTAAACACACCAGCATGTCTGTAGATACTACTCCCAAATGTTTGAGTTTAATATGTGCAATGCCATTGGCTCCCAAACTCAATCCCCACTGAGGATACAGATCTCAGCATTGGACCAAGGAAGAAATACAGTGCTACTGGTGATGGAGAATGCAGAACGCAGAAAATAAACACAGAATTACATCCTGAAAATGGCTGACTATGTCACCCCAGTCATGCTGTCACCTCACTCTTAATATATAACCCAACTGATTCAGCAAACTGAGAACACTGGATGAGTCATTTCACAAAGAAATACAGAACAGAGAATTTGGAAAAATAAGTACAAGTAAACCCAGAAAAGCTCATCCTCAACAGCTTTTTTATGCACACTACTAACTAGAAAGATTTTCCAAAGTTTTGTCTTTCATTTAGGAACTGCCTGCTTGCTTTCTATTGTAGCCACAGGATCTCTCCTACTGTGTTGTAAAGAGAGAAGACAACTGCTCTATCAAATAGAGTAAAAAAACTTTCAATTCTGCTTTTAACACTGCTGTGGTTTTTGGGTTGCTGCATTAGGGTTAAGGGCAATCCTCTCTCAGAACTTCATGTCACTTTACTGCACTGAATTAGTAATACATTTGCTGAAAATTGCCATGAGTCAGAGTAGTCTTTAAAATACAATGCCTTACAATAGAGTTTAATATACTGGTACTTACAGCTGTGTTTTCTTATGCTTTCTCAGGTACAATGGAATAATTAGTGCTTCCAAAATTAAAAGTGAGTTTAACCAAAAAAAGTTTGAATCACAGCTGTTGTTTCTACTTACCATATATTTAACCATGACTTTTTGAACCAAATTCCTGGAAGGACTCTGTTAAAACATTATATTACTTTCCTGGAATTAAAAAGAAAACGTGTGTACCTGGGGTTTAATTTTAACCTCTAGCAATCAGCTCTGAATACTGCAAAACAATGGAAAATGTCATTACAAGCTGAAAACTGAGGAAGCTCTAAAAAGTGGTAGTAGTACATTACAGTACAAAAAATAAAGGCTAGTTGATTAAAATTATCTAAAAGTTAATTCCTCATTGTGTGTCTACTAAGATACAGCTGTCTAAGTCAGAAAAAAAAGAAAATATATACAAAGATAAAAACGATGCCATCAGCATATGGCTTGGCAGTTTTCAATCTGGCTTTCTAAATTAATTTAGTTTGTTTAATCACACTTCTTGCATGGCTTTATGTGACTCCCTCTTTGCTCTTTTTTGCAGTAATTGACCATTTCAAGTTAATTTGAGAGTAGAGAAAGACTTCTGAAATTATTGACTCCACAGGTATTCTGTGAAAAAGAGTACCTACACAAAAAAGAAAAATCCAAATCTGTATTTTGGGGTGGAAAAGGTTGTAAAACAAGCAGTGGCACAGTAGGCAGACACTGATGGCAACTCAACTAATAAGTACTGCCTGGCTCATCAGAATAGTTTCTGCATCATCCCCACATGAACTTCAGCAACTGCTGGCTTCTCCTGGCAAAGAGATCACAGCTGTGATGGGAGCCAGGCACTGGGGAAAAAAAGTGTAAGGAAAATGGAATGTACATTTAAGGAAGTAGTTTCTGCTATTTTCTTCATTATAAATACAAAATCAGAGACAAAAATACTCCTTTATTGTGGAAAATACCATCCTTTAATTTAAAAAATTATTGGCATAGTCATTTTTGCAGCAAATTCTACAACAGAAAACCATTTCAATGACTTTTTGTTGGTTTTAGCATTACACAAAACAGAGACACAATGGTATTTGTCTTAAAAAATATATTACTTTTAACTGTCAATATCTACACGTCAAGGCTGAATTAAGTCAATTACATTGGTATGCTTTAAACAGAAATCAAATTAAATGCCACATATTTTTGATGCAGAAGTTAATTTTTTTTTTACAAATTAATTTTTTTTACAAATTAATATTTTTTTACAAATGTCTTGGAAGCAATTAATAGTTTTGTTGTCCATGTATCTAAGCAGAGTTTCCAGGAGAATCTGCCCTATGATCTTTCCAGGCAGAGAGGTGAGGCTGACTGGCCAAGTTTTTTTCTTGGTTTATTGCTGGTTTAGTATATTTACTCTGTTTTCACACATTTGTTCTGTTGTTTTTTTTAATTAGTTGGTTAGGGTTTTTTTTATTTTAGTTTGTCTTTTTATGGCTCTTATCCCTAAATGGAAAATGTTTGAAAGAAAAATAGTTTAGGATTACATTAAACATCTTAGTAGTAGGAGGAACCTATTACTCTAGTCTGTAGTGGGTTTTTTTTCTCTAAATCACAGAGCAATTCACATAAGAAAATAAGTTTTCTATACAAAGTACTGTTACTGCATTTTTTGCAAAAAGACATTTTGTCTCCAGTACTTAAAATATCTATATCACAACATTTGCTCTAAAACAACTCCTGTAACTACGATGTAATACTGCAGATATACTTCATAAAGATTTGCAGTTCACTGGCTTTATCACACTTTCCATTTCAATGGGAACTGTACAGATTTGCTGCTTTATTCTCTCTGGATTTTTTTATCTTGTCATTTAACTTACTTCACTGCATGAAAGAGGTGTTTTGATTAACTGTGTTAGATTCGATGGAATCTAACTAGGTCAGGATGTATTGAATCTCAGAAAATAGTATTTTGATCAACCTAATGACTCTATTCTTGTATGCTGGAAAAACAAAACTCGGTGTAAACATGTGCAACATTTTTGTTTATGGCTTTTAAAATCACCTAAATTTCCTATGACTGACTGGCACAAAACCAGCCCCATATGTCACACAGAAAGTAACTCTTTGGCTTCTAGACCCAGAAGTAGGATAAAATATCTCAATTTGGTCTATTTTAATTATACCTTTTGTTTCTTTGCATAATGTGATGCCAACCTTAGCACCACGATAATAAAACACAGACAGGCCTTACCCCAGCTCCCTGGCAATTCTGATTCTTGGAATCACAATTTTCATTTTAAATTTAGTTACAGGCAAAACATCTAGCTACAGTGCATAAGAAAATGAAAATGCAGTGGGTAGTCTGTCCTTTGTTCTGTTGTTGCCCTACAAATATGCTTTTCCTTTTAAAGGGCACTGTCTAAGCAAGTTCTGTCACTAAACAGTACCATCTGAATCCAGAACTTCATGTTGCAATGTTCTTGTTAACATCTGCTTCCAGAAAATATTGATACATTTACGTTTGAAAAATTACACATTTTCCAGTATTTTTCCAGCACTTCTTGAGTACGCTGATGCCCTCAGAAACAGAACATATAAGATTCACTACTGTAGATGAATTTTAAAAAATCAGTCTTGAGTATTCATAGAAAGCTTTTCCTAGTATTTGTTCAGCTTTAAAATCCTATTCAAGTCCAATTCTGCTAGCAATTTTCCCATTTATTAGTGATTCTACAGGAATAAGATATTACTGATGAACATATTGTATGTTTCTATACTAAAGTAGGCCTTCATATGAAAACTGTAACCACTAGCTAAAAAACTCAGAGTTTGATTCGAATTTTAAGCTGGATTTTTTTTTTTTTAAACATACAACATAACATGTAAGGACAACTGCAGACTTTCACTCTGTGGAACTCTAAGAAGGAAAATGGCTTTATTGGTTTAATCTTTTCTTTTTTCAGTTAATCACTGCTCAAAGCACCTGGACTATGATACCATCTTCTTGATGAAGCCAGAGCCTAAAAATCAGAAGATTATTTGAACAGTTTTCAAGTAACTTCACAGGTGCCCAACTTTAGACAGCTTTTTAAAATGGCAGACAAACAAGAAATTACTAAAAATTAATTCTGAAATTTGAAAAAAATTGCAAATATAATCCAACTCTTTAATGATAACTGTAAAAAGTCATTGGAACACAAGAAAAGTGGTTCATTAATCATGAGCTTTAAATTAAATGTCCTTATGAAAGATATGCTATAACTCAGCCACAAATGATCAAATTTGATAGTTTTGAAATACACCGCAGAGAAAATAATAAAATTCTCTGCAGGAATTACTGCATAAAATTTTATAATTTAAGAAAACGTTATGCAGCCGTTCAGAAGACATTAATCATAGTCCTTTCAAAATTTGCATTATAGGACTGTGTTTTCTGACTATGTCATCATATGGGGATGTGGCCTATAAGGAGCAGGACTGCTGAATCAGATGTGACTACTATTTATATGTTATTTTATACATTATAGTTCCATTTTCATGCTTAGTTAGGTTGCTGAGAGAAGTTTTCATTCTAGAAAAGTTACATGCCATACTTTGTGGAGACCAAAGGCATTCCCAGTTAGGGAAAGCAACCCCTGTTCTATTCCCTGGGTCAACTCTGTGCCCCTCTCCCTGTCCCTCAGTCTCTGGTCACTCCCACCCTGATTCCCTGTTGGCCCCCATGCCCTAACCCCTCCCTTGTGACACCCCCATGTCCCGTGGTAATTGGTCTCTGATGTTCTCCCCACCCTGCTCATCCCATGTATTAAACCTTAGACCCTTACAAAGTACCTGGCTTTTGTTCCTTGAACTCTGGATGATGCATACGCGTGGCAGAAGTAAAACACCTCTGCAAAACCCCTGCAAAGGCCCTTCCTGCTCTTTTACTTGCTATCACCCCAAGCAACAACCAGATGCAACAATACTTTTTTAAGTCTAATATTATTCTGATAGCACTTCCTTTAAGTAGGAGAAACGCTAACCACAATATTGTAGATGAAATTCAATTATATACATTACAAATCAGTTTTTCTCCCTCTAATAGTTACCATCTGTTTCTGCTTTGATTTGCCTTCAAAAGTATTTGGCTATATAAGATTTTGTCTCCATCAACTAGCACAAGTTCTTTAGAAGTATAACCCTCTGCTGATTTATTTGAAATATTCATAATAATTTGTTATGTCCTCATACTTAGTTCAATTATCTGTCTTTAATATATTGCTACCTTCTAGCTTGATGTCTTAAGAAAATGAGGCTTATAAAATTATTTGCCAGTCCACTCCAACAGCTTTCTAATCTGTTGGTCAATTTAACTCAAATTTAAGAGAGAGCTGAAGTCTCCATGGCATATATGTTCAAGATTTGTAAAGGCTGGTGATCTGTGCGAAAGGAAAGGTACCCTTCCTCATACTGAATAAGAAATGAAGTTAGGGATGCAGGGAGGACAAAGGACAGCTGAAACAGAAAAGCTGGAGGAGATATGAGAAGAGCTGGCATCCTTGGAAGGTGGGAAATCAGAGCAAAAAGCAAAAATCTGGGGGAAAATATTCATGCTAGCCAAATGTTCATTCATTCAACTGATTTGAGTGATTTTCTATGATTTCCAGTAGCTTCATTTACATTAAAAGAGAAAGGGAAATTATCCAGCCTGGCTGAAAAAGCATTTAATCCTGAAAGGTCCTGAGTGCCTTATCTGTCACTTGAGCAAATCTTAGAAACAGAATCTGACTTTATTTCATTTGGAAGAGTAATTTCTGTGATTCTCTACTGCATTTAGATTAAGCAACTACTTTTAAACTACAGGTCATAGCTTTATTATAAGATTCATAATTGCATTAAGACTTTCCAAAAGAACATCTACAATAGAAACATTGAGGTTTAATTTGCGTAAGCTGCAGCACTCCCTTCAGAAAAAGAAATGCTTTTAATTTTCAGCATAAAATTGTTCTATTTATATTATAAACCAAAGGCACTTAAATAATGTGGAGAAGCAGGCATATTACTCACACCACTCTGACATGAATCAGTTCAAAGCCTTTACAGATTGTTTTTATTTCATCAAGTAAAATCATTTCATCTTATACCCCAGTAGAATCTGGCACACACATACACATTACATTACTAATTTACATCAGAAACAAGGACTCTTCTCAGTAGTGGCTATGAATGAATCAAGACAAGAGCAGGCATTCTCCTAGTAATGTGAGGGAAAAGTGCTAACTACATCGAAGTTGGCCTGACTGCAAGTAAGATACCAGCCAAGGAGAAAAAGCAGAAACATATTTTCACTTTGAGATTGTGAAAAATAGCTCTACCTTCCCTGAAGAGAACAGGATAATGCTGCTTATACCTGCTGAGCAGCTCTGCTTCTTTCACCAGGGTTCCAGCAGAAGAAGCAGAACAACCATCAGTTCCTTTCCAGCTGCTTTCCCTTGTGCCCACTTGGCTTGCTGCTGGTTTGCATTTTTGAGAGGCCTTCTCTCCTATTTTGCTAGAAGGCACAATCGGTTTTTTCCTTGTCCTTGGGCTGTGTAGATGCACTCAAAACCAGAGTAACCAACTTGTTCCTCTATACAGCAAATGGGTGCTGTAGCGTGGCTGCTAGTAGTTGAAAACCCAAGTGGCACAAATAACAGCCATTATGTTTGTAAATAGCTAAGATAGGCATTACCTTACCCATCTGATCTCCACCTTTCCCAAAAAGACATTTAAACCAGCTCTGCTTGAGCTAGGGCTCATCAACAGTAACGTCTGCTCAAGGTGCCTTTTTCCTAGTCTCTTAGTTTCCTCTGATCAGAATGCAAACTACAAATTGCTTGGTTCACACCCAGAGGCATGTACATGAGGATGAAACATTGTACAAATCTGCGTAACCCTGGCAGGTCTGAAATCTTTGGCCAGAAGATAATCTAAATCAGTCTCTGGAAGTGTTCATCAGTAATTTCAATGACAGCCTCATACCAAAGACATTTGCTAGTTATATGTATTTTTTTCTGGTCTTCGGCACAAGCTGTTAGAACTAATTCCCCTTCACCTCTCTAAGCCTGCCTC
>WBND01001256.1:80162-95810 GCA_013398595.1 Tychaedon coryphoeus
TTGTGGAGATCGTGACATGCTTGTCCCTCCCGTGTGCTGCAGAAGATGTGAAGCATCAAGGTCTCTTGCATGTTTAAAAGCAAGGTGGGGTGAGGGCTCTTGGCTGCTCAGATACAGCAAATGTGGTACTCTTTCTTCAGAAAGGTAAATCCACAACTCCCCAACATCAGTGATCCCAGCCATAAAGCTGGTATTGAAATTCTGACATATTACAAAACTCTTAAAGTTGGGAAGTTACCTGGGAACATCCATGCACATTTGTAATTGTGGCTGTGGAATGAAAGAAAAAAAAATCCAAAAAAATGTATTTAAACCAAATTAGCCATAAAGGAACTGAAATTTCTGAATGTTTATATCCCAGTTTCATAAAGACAGCCTCTTAAAGCTGTTCCTGGTAACATGTGGCATGTTCTGTGTAGGGTTGACAGAGCAGACCCATGTATTATGTATTTTTCATCATGCTAATACATGAACAGATGTACAAGCTCAAATGAACCTGCCCCCTCCTCCACCCTCTTCAAATTTAGAATCAGCCATGTGCTGACCAAAAGAGGATCTCTACACCTCTGGGGCAGGAAAGGTTCAAACCTCAACATCCATTTCAACAAGGAGCCTAGCATTATCCCACCATGTCACCATGCTTTTCTGAGCACTGCCTCCCAGCCTACCCCGCCTGCAATGTGCACAAGTCCCAGCAGGCTGAAAATCCTCCCAGGGAAGGAACAGAGTGGTGCAGCAAAGCTAATAGGCCTGAACTTGGCTCTGCTGAGAAAGCATTAGGCTTGCAATTTAAGTGAGCCATAAGATCTGAATTTAAAGTGGCTTAAATGCTGTGTCCCAGTTAAGCTTTGCTCAGGTTTAGACACTCAAATTACATTTACTTTACTATACTCATATTATTGCCATGTGCAAAGAGAAAACAGAAAACATAAAATGTATTTCTCATATAATTTAAACCTTATCAGCTGAATAACTGACTTATTATTATTATTATTATTATTATTATTATTATTATCATTATTATTATTATTATATTATTGATTAATTAATTCAGAAAAATAAAAGAGAAGCCTGGACTTGTCACTTCCCTGATGTGCTCCCTTGGTTATCATTCCACCACTTCATCCCACACACCTGGGCTGTTTTCACTGAGTCCCTACTTGCGAGGCATTTGCTATCACATTGTACCTGCTGTTCTCTATGTAGTATCAACATGCCATGGACACAGCATTGTTCATGCTGAGAAGAGAAAGCTCTGGGGACACCTTACAGAGCAATTACAGTACTTAACAGGATCCTTGAATCACGGCATAATTGAATTACCTAGGCTGGAAAACACCTCCAAGGTCAGGCCCAGCCTTTGACCAAACACCACCTTGTCAGCTAAACTGTACAGCTAAGTGCCATGTTCAGTTTTTCCTTGAATATTTTTAGGGTTGGTGACTCCACCACCTCCCTGGACAGCACATTCCAATGCCTGACAATCCTTTTTTGAAGAAATGCTCTGTGAACCTCCCCTGGCACAGATGGAGACTGTGTCCTCTTGTGCTATGACCTGTCACCTGGGAGAAGAGGCTGACCCCCACCTGACTACTCTGTCTTTCAGCCAGTTGTAGACAGTGATGAAACCCTCCCTGAGACTCCTCTTCTTCAGGATAAACAACCTCAGCTCCTTCAACCATTCCTTGTATGGCTTACTCTCTAGAGTCTTCCCCAGCTCCATAGCCTTTCTCTGGACTCACTCCAGAATCTCAGCATCTTCTCATAAGGGTCCCAGAACTGGACATAAGATTCAAAGTGTGGCCTCACCAGTGCCCAGTACAGGGGGATAATGGCCACACTATTTTTATATAAACCAGGATGCCATTGGCCTTCTTGGCCACCTGAGCACACACTGGCTCAGGTTCAGCTGCCATCAGCAGCACTCCCAGATCCTTTTGTGCTGGGCAGCTTTCCAGTCACTCTGACCCCAAGCCTGGGATTATTGTTACCCAGGCGCAGGACACAGCACTGAGCCTTGTTGAACCTCACACCACTGCCTATGGCTCATCAATCCAGAATGTCCAAATCCCTCTGCAGAGCCTTTCTTCACTCCTGCCCAGATTGGTGTTTTTTTGCCAGCTACCCAGTGAACTGGGTGTTCACTCAATCATCTCATCCAGGTCATCAACAAAAACATTAAACAGGACTGGCTCCAGTGCTGAGCTCTGGGAAATCCCAGTGACTGGCCACCAACTGGACCACTCTCTGGACCCAGCCAGTTTTTAACACAGTGAAGAGTGCACCTATCCAAGCCAGGACCAGCCAGTTTCTTAAGGAGAGTACAGTGGGAGACTGTGTCAAAGGCTTTGCCAAAGTCCAGGTAGACTCCATCTACAGATTTTCCATTATCCACTAAGCAGGTCATCTGCTTATAAATGAAGATCAGGTTGGTCAGGCTGAATAGTTAGGACCAACTATTCACAAGCTTTTGCTGGCTGGGCCTGATCTCGTGGATGTTCTACATGCCTAGAATGTGAAGGCACTCAAAATTATCATTCCATAATATTCCATAACATTAAGGTCAGGTTGACAGGCCTGTACCACCCTGGATCCTCTTTCTAACCCTTCTTGTAGATATGAACATTGGCCAGTCACCTGGAACCTCCCTGTCTCACTTGGACTGATGATAAAAGATGGAGAGAAGCTTGGCGAGCTCTTCTGCTCTTGGTGAGGGAGAAGCTCTTGTCCCTCAGTACCCTTGGATGACTCTCATTGGGTCCCTCCTATGGGTCTCTAACTTTATGGTTCAGCAGGTCAATAACTACTTCCTCCTGGGCTTCAGAGAGTCCTTTCTTCTTCTTGTCCCTGTCTACCAGCTCAGTGCACTGATTGTCCTGAAGATCACTGGTTTTACAGTTATAGACTGGGGTAATGAAGGCATTAAGTACCTTAGCCTTTTCTTCATCCTTGGTGACAGTGTTCCCCCTTCATCCAATAATGGAGCATGTGGACCAGACCATCCGCATGAGAATTTGCGGGCTGTCTTCAAAAAATATTGGGGGTGGAAATAAAAGATTCTTTTCAAATGACATGGTAAGAGATGCAACCACTCAGATCTAGCTAGTTTGAAAGGGGATACATTTTAAAAAATATTTCCAAGAAACTTTATTGCATTTTCCTATTAAATTTCAATTCATGTGATTCAAATATTACCAAAATTGACTAGTTTACTTTGAAGATGTTCTCACAGAAGAGTTTTCAAATTATGACCTTTCAGGCCTGCCATGTGGCTAGAAAAGACAGCATTTGGCTAGAGCCCTACCCCAATTTAGAGCCCTCTCCTAAATCTACTTTATTAAAATCTTTGTGAGGAACTAGTTGAGAAAACAATTTGCCCTCCATGTGCCAGACTTGACTATCATCCATCATGAGGCTTACATGCTTCTCCCTCTGAACAGTCCTCTCCATTCTGAATATGCATGCATCTGTTGATGCTGTCACCACTTGACTGGGACTTTCCTCAACTTACAGAGCTTGTTTCTAGATGCACATAGCAGCTGAAGAAGTGGAAAATAGCTTGTAGATTCTCACCACCACAACAAAACACAAGACTCATTCTGGCATCAGCTTGGAGTGTGTAGTTTCTATCAGCAAGGTGGAACAAATCCTGTGTGAGAAACACTGACTTCAAGGGACATTCTTTTATTGCACAACTTATCTGGATGCAGAAGTATGCAGAGGACTTCAATATCCTGGAAAAGAAGAGCTTCCTTGCCTTAGTTTCCAAAATGGTGTGAAGCAGAGCCCCGCACTAATCCTGGCCAAACTCCATTCTTTAGCATGCAATGGAACCAGGGGAACTACAGCAGAGGGGCAATATCCAAATACTCTAGCCAAGAAAGGGGGGGCTAGCTAGCCCTTGAAGCTTGTTAAAATGTAAAACAATCTGTAGAGTAGCGTAACAGTCCCATGGACTTGCATGATGGAACATATATCTCCTTGCAGCACCATCCGAATAAGAGAGTAAGATAACCTTAAAATCACAACAAGCCACTGCAAATGTGCACCCTTTCATCTCACTGAGTAATCTGACAGATTCTGTGACTGAGACAGACTGAACCTGCTATGTATTACTGAAGCATAGCCCCAGACATCATTTAGGGTATTTTGGTTTCTAGCTTTCACCAATTCCTTTTCAATGCGTGGTTTTATTCAGCATTTATACGAAAACCTCAAACTTCATTATCTGCCTCTTCACATACCTTGAAAAGAGCTTTCCATTTCCTGAACAAGTTCTTTAGCAGCGTCTGTGAGGCTTTTATTATTTTTTTATGTTTTCATCAATTTTTGCAGCTTTATTTATGAGGTCTCACTGCTGTGCTGCCTAAGAGGTTAACAGATTACTACTATTGTAGTCAGTGAAATAGAATATTGGTCTTAGAATACAAACCATCCTCCTGGGAGACTTATTTTGAAATAAGTCTTTAACTCAGAATAGATTTCCCTTTTGAAGCCAGACATGCATAGCATTTCTTTGAGCCTATCAAATAATTTTTTGTAAACTGAGATAATCTCTCTTAATAAATAATGATCTAACTCAAAAATGTTTCTCATTATGAAAAGGCCAGAGACTATGGATTTTTCTTATATAGTGTATTATGAAAATAAAACCTGTTTTAAAAATCATGCTTACCTAACATGTTAGGATGTACTCTCATATTTGTATTGTGTATTTTTCTTTCATTTCATCTTTGTAGACATACCTATCTAATCTTCTTCTCAGCTGGCACTGTCAGGTAGACAGGTTCTCAATACAGCATATTTCAGGGCAGTAACTAAACCACCCAGCTACCTGGGATCAGAAAGAGCAGTCAGTATTTTCCAAAACTCCCAAAGATCAAAAAACGTAACTCAGAATTACTGGAAGAAACCAGCAATGTACTGATGCAGAGAACCACTTGCTGGAAAAAAAAATAGTGAATATTTAAAAAAAAAATTCATGATCTGTTCATGAACCTACCAGGAACATTACATTTGTCTGATGGATAAATTATTCATTGTGAAATATTTCTTCAACACCATCTGCGACTAAAGTTCTCAGAGGGTTGTACTGTTTGTTAACTCACTGAAGACTTAAAATTATTATTTAAAACCTGTCTATAGTAGAGGCTGCAGAAAGTGTTATAGTAAATACAAACAAATCACTCCAAGCATGAATTAGATAAAAAAGATAATTATACCAAAACCGTGATCAAATAGTCAACTTTTGGTGTTTAGGTTTAGAAAACCAGTGACTGACACTGGAGAAGGGTGCAAACGAGCTAAAATGGGAGGACACATCTCTCTCTCCTGCTGACACATTCACACTCCTGCCTGCCATTCCCCTCCACTGACTCTTCCAAAGGACATGAACTCTGCTGCTCACACTCTCTCCTCCCTCCAGTCCTACTTATTTTCTTCCTTCCACATCATTGTCCCTGGGCACTTCGGTCTGATTCTCCTGTGTGAGATCCTCTCCAGCACAGATACCTTCATTCTTGCTGCTACTAGACCAAAGCTGCCAACATTTTAGTAATTTCCTCATCTGTGCTACATGCTACAGCTGCTTCTCCCTCTGTTCCTTGCCTCTCACTTTCCCTGAATGTAAGAAAAGAGACCCACATACCAAATGGGGGAGAAAGGGACAGCACTCATACCGCTGAGCCAGTCAACCTTCTCCTCTGTCCAAAACACTTAGAGGGATATTTTGTAGGAATATCCCACACCAGGATGGGGAGGAGCAGGAAGCGCACTATTCCTTTTCAAACTTTCTGGAAACAGCTGTCCTAGTTCACAGCATTTTGTTTCCCTTAGTACATGAGCCACTTCTGCCTCCCATTCTAATGGTGCTGATATGTAATGTGGTTGCTAGTATTTAAGGGTTATGCTAAATATCCTTCATGTGTATATGCATGTACATGAGCCAAAAAAAAAAAAAAACACAACCCACAAACAAAAAAAAAAAAACCTAAAACCTAGCATTTTCATTCAAAGGCTCACAGAAAATAAGTGTAGCAGTATTGAGAGTCAATGCCACAGCAGAACTTGGCATCGTTCATTTCTGGCATTGATAATTTTTCTTCTGACAGAAGACCATCAAATGCAGACTGAGGTCTGCATAATGCACACAATACATCCCAGGGGGGAAAAAAAATCTTGTAAAACAGCTTTTGGAGAGGTGGATGGAAATCAAAGAGGCTTTATATTCTCTCTGCCTGTAGCTCCAAAATGCCTACTATACAGCTAACATTATTTCCCAACATGTCTGCTGGAACATATTTCAGAAAAGTAAAGCTTCTTTCTTCACCCTCTCAAGAGATTAGAGATTCAAGGCAGAATTTCTGAGAAAAGCAAAGGTTTGCAGATGTTTTAAGAGCCACTGTTGCCCTGCTGTTTGGAAATTCTGACATAGGTGCAAGAACTGCTGTTGCAAAAGTTGTACAGAGCTCATCGAGGTTTAAATCCAGCCAAACAGGGTAATCTTGGCTCCTCAGATACACTGAGACCCTTCGAGTTGAGACATATCGCAGCTGAACTCTGAATCTGTCTAGGAATTGGCTGTGGCCCAGTACAAAAGTACATAACAAACAGAGACAGTTTTGCTTGAAGCTTGGAGTAAAAGTGAGGTCTCATTTGAAGGAATTTAGAAAACTCAAGACAAAGCTGAGTTAAGTACCTGGTGGGAAAGATTTTTCTTCACTATTCACTATAGTTTTTCCTTTTAATTCATGGGATGACAAACCAGCATCACCTCTTTTCAGTACGTGCAACGATAGAAAACATACCTTCTTCATTGCTAAGCAGGTTCTATTCAGAGTTTAAATTCCTGATCTTACAGTTTATATGGAGAAGTGGCTCAACAAGCCACTGGTTGTGTGATCACACCTAATGAAAATCTGCAACAATTTTAAATACCTTTTGTATATTAATCTGAAATTCTTACATAATACCTAAAAAATCTGACGTTTAAATTCTGATTTTTCTGTACTCCCTGGAATTTTTTTTTTTTTCTCAAGATTTTTTTAATAAGCAAAAGCTTCAGACAGTGTTCCTGTGAACTTATTTTTGCTGAGGGTAATCTGCGGAAAATAAATCATCTTTTAGGATGCATACATTTGTGTAAGAAAAACACATTCTCTTCTGCCTATATGGTCTGTGCAAAAATTACAATAAACTTGGTACAAGATAGTACTTAAACTAAAACGTGGGTTAAAATTAAATAAACAAATATTTAAATATGTAGAACAAAAAAAATTACCTGTCATTCCTTTAGGGCCTTGCCATAACTAAAATTTAAGAACAGTCACAGAACTGGAAAAAAACCCAAAGTAAAGGACCTAAAGAAGTAAAGAAGCTTGTGAAAGCCTGGAAGCATTTATTTCATTGTGGGTCTCAGATTTATTTTTTCTGTGATCAGCATTCCTATAGGGAAGAATAAGATACGAAGAGTTTATAAAAAAGTAAATATATTTGTGAGGAAGCATATAACTGAGGGGGATTTTTGATAGGATTATTTTTAGCAAAGACTGAAGATATCTAATTTCAGAAATAAGGTACTTCAATAAATATAGTACAATATTTACGAGTTCCTAGATCCATAGAGTATTTATGATGTTTGAGAAATCCCATTGTCCTGCATCAGGCCGGGAGAGGGATCATTTTTAGAGAAGCCAGGAGAAGCATGGCCAGGACCCTGTACCATACAGGGCATGCATGGAGGTTGCAGGGAGAAGGGGTCCCTTCTGGCCAGGTGTATGGTGCAGGGCTGGGTTCTGCATGGTGAGCACTCACCTGGGAGAATTGTCTGCCTCTCTTGTGTGCTGTTACTCATTTTGCTGCTGTTACCTTTCATTTCTTATTTTGCTTCTGTTTCTAGCAAGCTGTTCTTATGAAACAGCCCATGTTCTTTATCTTTTGAGGCTTCAATTCTCCTCTTCATCCCACTGCAGGGAGCAGGGGGACTAAGCAAGCAGCATATAGTTCAGAGTGTTTCAATGGGAGCACTAAATTGGAGAAAAACATGTCTGAACCACAACACTCATTTATCTGAACATAATTCATTGACACATCTACCATAATAAAGCAGACCTACAAAAGTACATGTAGCACCTAGTCAAAGTCTATGTATTAGAATCCATGCCACCCTCTAAAAATGTTTTACATTAAAATCAAGTGTTCATTGCTAGTTATTTAGTATACTAAACTAAAGTGCATGTATGGCACCAAGGTATGATATGAATTCTGCTAATGTACATGTTCCAATTAGAGGGAAATAACCTTTGCCTAGCCTCATCATTGTAAATATTAGATTTTAAATATGCAATAAATGTGAGGGTTTTGTTTTCCTTAAAAGTCAGCACAAGATGTTGAAAAGGAGACATGTTGTTTCACCTGGAAGTGTCTGTGTTAGCCTTTGAGTGTAAAAAATCCTAATTCTGTGAGACTAAAAAAACCATTCTCATTTTCATATTCCTCATATTTCTCTGGGAAGATCCCAACATTTTTCTTCAACCCATCTCAGCTGCCTTGTTCTCTCGATGGCTGTGCCCTAGTCAGTTCCTGCTGAACTTACAGCATATCCCTACTACACTTCAACCCAGTACAAATTTGAGACAGCGCAATAGCTTTTCTGATGATGGAACAGGAAGTGTTGCTCAGTCCTCTTCTGGATATCTGTGTTTGCAGGAACAAGAAACATTTTTCAAAGGAAGTTCCAAAACTTATCACTCAGAAAAAAGGTCCAGCACGAAGCTTGAGACCGCAGAATTTTATTGTAGAGGCAACCTCAAACCTGATACCAATGGGAATTGCCAATCACTACTTCTCCATATTTTGTACATAAAACTTCTGAAACAAATATGCACTGTCATGATCGAAGCAAATACTCAAGGTCTCATGATCTTAACTTCTGCAATTTGCATTCCTTCTGATCCAGTCTGCAGTTATATCAAACCATGATTACTTAAAAGTTATTAGATGGATAACTATCCCAAATCTACATGAAGATACCATTCAGTTCATTATATAAATAAAGTTAGATTCTTGAATCTGCTGCCCTTGAGCAGCACTTCACAAAGCAGATGAAATTTGAATAGGCCATCAAAAAAACCTCCTTCTCATGAAGAAAACCACGTTTTATGTGTTCACACACTATTGCCCTCATTCTTGCTAATAAGGAGAGGATTACTTACATTATTAAATATTCATAAAATGCATGCAGCACCAGTAAAGCAGTTTTATGTTCCCAGCTGTTAAGCAAAATTGGAATAAAGACTAGCTTGCTGAATTAAATGGCATCCAATCCACTAGTGCAGAGTGCCTAAAAACACAGCTTTTTTTGTGTTACCTCAGCTGAAAAGAAACACACAGAGGAGAATCAAAGGCACAAAACCAGTTCCAAGTTTGGAAACACTCCTAAGTTCACAGCAAGGTGGTATCTGGCTCCTCATTGTGCCTCTGAGCACAGTCAGGGGCTTTCTCTTCCCTCAGAAAAAATTTTGTAGGATGCAAAATAATAATGTCCTTGTTTATCAGAAAGAGAACCTGATGCAGCACCCTCTGACCTGAAAGGGCTCTGCCAGTGATACACAAAGCATTTCCAACATCTATAGATGTGTGGAAACCTTAGAATTTTCATGTCAGCTGGAGGCCACTGCTTAGCAAGCGGCAGGAACACACACAGGAGGTGCCAATAGACTCTTTCTTTAATTGCTTTTCCCTGACTCATTAACTCCAGGGATGCTTCCTCTAGGGGCCACAGGATTAAAAACCACTGAATTTTCAAAAGAAACAGGAGAAGAGCTGGAAGAATAGTTGTAGCAGCTGATTTCAGCTGAGTTTAATTTCATTTGTCATGTTCAGTGTGGTTCAGCAGGTGATCCTGCAGGTGGAGGAGTCAGGGCAATGCCAACAGGTATTTGTTATCCATGATGTACCATCTGCTGGGCTGCTGTCAGCCCACCTGACATGAGCAGGAGAAGGAGGCAGCATTTTTGTCCACCAAGGCTTATTTTCAGTCTGAGACCACCAGCTCTCCGTACTGATTTTATCACTGTTATGCAATCATAAAATTCATGCCTGGTGAATGAATGTTTTCAATATTAGCACTTGTTAATACTAATATCTCTTCCCAAAGGCCTATTAGTGACAGTTGTAAACAAAGCACTGAGTTCTATTGAATTAAGAATTTTTCAGCTGACTGAGGAAAGTGTGGTTTCCACTGCAGTTAAACAAGACAAATCCCACAAACACCCTACATAGACATCTAAATTTTAATCTTTGAAAAGTAGTCCCAATGACTAATAATTTACTATTGAATTTCTATGGGATTCTTTTCCACTGTCTTAGAAATCACAGCAACACTCATATCAATAAGACGATTATTAAAAAAAAAAAATCAGAAGTAAATAGTAATCTATTTCAGGTATTAATATTTATGGTGCGAATTTTACTTTCCAATTTAGGCACTGAAAAACACTGCAGAGTATTTATTCTCACAATATTCCAGAAACTAGAAGCAATCAAAACCTGAAGTTTTCTCTGGAAGAAGATGGACTGATGACGTCCACTGCCAAACCAGGAAACAAAACTGTCTTGCAAGTGCTAGGCTTGTGTTGTCATCCTCAGTCTGTACTGCTTGCATTTCACAACCTACAGAGGTTACTGAATAACACAAGAAGCTATTCAGTAAGACCTTCACATAAAATGTATGCTTTCAATTGACTGCTGCTTTTTGCTGGGGTTGGGGCTGGAACAGCTTCTTTTGAGCTTACTTAGAATTGTTTGCTAACATGTCCTTGTCTCAGCCCAACCCACAGAAAATGTCAGGCTACTAAAATTAAGGAGACAAAAGCAGTGCGTTTTGTAGCAATTCAAGAAAGTTCTGCACCACACAAAGCTACACAGTGCACCACAGAGCAATGGGGCAGATACAAGGATCATTATCATGGACAATCCCTCACCCCATAGCAAAATCTGGGAGTCAGACCTGAATGCAAATGGCCCTATTTACAATATATGGTAGGGCCTTAACCCAGCCAGACCCAAGACAGGGCTGAAATCAGAAAGATCATGCTGATAAATTGCTCCTGAGCAGTGGATGGCCTCTGACATACCTGTGGGTCATTACCAGCAGCACCATCAGACTCTACTCAGGAAAGCATGAGTAACTTAACTGTGGGGTACAGGCAGTTTAGAAGGGATGAAGGCAAGAAGGAACAGGAACAACACTCGTACTTCTGCTTATGGAATAGAAAGCACAAGAGATCACAGAGAAGTGCTGTACCGAGGAGTACAGCGCATTTAGTGACCCTGCTTTGTTGCATTAAGTCTCTGTTGAAGACTGTTTCTCTGGTTCAGTCAACAATGTGCCAGCAGTGAAAGAAAACATCACAAACATCATGAAAACAATAAAGAGTTTGCACCTCTTGCCTCACTATATGCTTGTGCTCTGGCTCCCTGGAACAAGGTCTGTTGACCTGCAGCATGAGCACACCCTGCTTAAAATGCTGGCACCATCAACACCTACAGTCATACAGATACAGTGCTGAAAGTTAAACACCACACAAGAATAATCAGAAGCCTAAGGAAAAAAAGCTTAAGATTGTATACTTGAAACTTTCTCCGGTTGCACTGTTTACAAACAATTTAAAATAACTCTAAAAATATTCCAGTAACTGATTCACTGTGCATAATTAAGAATGGTTCAATTATCTCTAACAAAATTATAGTTTTGTTTTGGAAAGTTCTGTTGCTGTACGAAGGGTTACAGAGCGGCAAAAGAACACAGCAACAAGGCACTCTCTTACTTGGTGCAAGAAAGAGCAGTTCATTGAAGGAAGCCATGGCTTTAAGTAAGATAGTTCGTGAAAAACAGAATACAAACAGTTCATTGGTCAGAGAAAGAGACATCTCTTGTCCCTGGTTTTCCCACGGATCCAGCACGTGTTTATCTCTTGTTATGATTCTTTCTCTTGTGTTTACAGTAAAGTCTCTAGCCTGGGAAAACTCCTGGCTGGAGCTGAGAAAGTTTTCATGGCCTGAGAAAATGTCTCAGAACCTGAGAAAAAGTCCTGGCTGAAATGTGCCTAGGCCTTCAGGAGTGTCCACAAGTTCCACTTTCCCCAAAACTGTATAATGATTCTTTAGAGCCCACTCAAATAAAACACGTCACAGTGCTTGCATCTGACTTTTTGTAGTCTGTTTTTATTCTTTTCAGAATATCAAAATACACTTTCTTTAGTTCTGATGCTGGGCTTTATTTTTTTTATTTAGTTTCTGTCCTAATACCTAGAATCATATTAGTAAATTCAGCCTCTTTTTCTTTTTTTTTCTTTTTTTTTCTTTTTTTTTTAAAAAAAGCATTATAGAGTCAAACAATGTTAGAATATTAAAAATAAGTGCCAAAAGTTGATATTACTTTCATGGCCATTATCGGTCTCTGATAAACTATAATGGTAAACTGATTAACCCACACAACCTGTAAAGCCTTTTTTCTGTCTTCAGATCTAGGAAAAAAATTCTCACTAGTTGCTCTTTTCTATATTCCTAATAACACTTTACTCAACTTTTCAGTTAAAGGACCACCATTCATCATTAAAAATAAGCAAAATATCACTTCCTAAAAACACAATATGCAGCACATATATATAATATAATTTTTGTCTTCATCCTGTACTTTTTAATAAAAACAAGTTGTTACAGTGCCTTTCCATTTTCAACAGGGTCTTCCTTTCTTTAAAGTGTATTGACAATTACCTTGTCCTTTTGAGCTAATGAGTGGAATGAATCCAAAGACTTAATATAAAACAACCCATGGATCCTTTCAACAGAGTTATAGTCTTTGATAAAAGAGCATGAATACACATTTCAGCACAGATTAAATAAGTATCTGGTGACAAAGCTCAGTAACTAACAGTGTGTGTTGCATTCCCTAGCAGCTCCTCGGACAGTGTAGTGGATCTGGCTGTAATGGAGTTGAATTTCCCCATAGAAGCGCCACATTTCTGAATTTGCATTGGTAGCTGGGAAGATGTTGATAATATGCCCGTGTTTTGGTACTGCATCTGCACTGGCACTTTAAGTGTCAGTCCTCTAAGCCATAGGCTGTGTATGGGAGACATTGTGGGAGGGGACATGGACAGGGCAGCCAGCCCACACTGGTCCATCTCAGGTGAAGCCTGCTCAGACACAGAAGTTAAGAGAGAGCAGGAATGGGGGGAGTAGGCATTTGTTTTTTACAACATTCATTTTCTGTAGCAACAGCTACACAAGCTGAAGCCCTGTTTCCCAGAAAGTGGCTGGACAGTACTTGCTGATAGGAAGTAGAGAATAACATCTTTTGGGTATTTTCTTTGCCTACACAATGACTTTTTGCTTTAGCAACCAACCTTTATCTTAAGGTTAAAAAACGCTAATGAGTTATTTTGTGCCCCCATCCTGCTGTAGATGAGAGCGACAGACCAGGTTGGTGGACACCTAGCATACAATCAGGGTCAACCACCATCAGTCTTTTTTGACATCCAGCATGGTGCCCAAGGAATTTTAAATAAGGATAGAATTTGGGAGATATAACAGACATGGGCTGAACAATATTAGAGTGGAATTATCATGGGCAATTTCTTTTTTTGTAATTGTGGGGAAGGGATGAGGGGTGGATTCTGTGCCAATTGTCTTCTTTGAATATTGATGATGTTATTTTGATGTGTGGATTTTTTTTTTGTTTTGTTAATGTGAAGGAGTCTTATGAAGATTGTGTGAGGAATGTGGATTTTAATGATAATTCTTAAATAGATGAATCACAGAGGCAAGGGGTTTTCATGGTCAGGTTTTGGTGGCAGGGAAGATACAGGCCTAGCTTCTGAGAAGAAGCTTCCTCTGTCTGCAACTGCTGCGAATGAGTGTTTTAAGGTTGCTTAAAGAATCACCAACAAGGGTACTGGACAAAACAAGTTTAATATTAAAATTAAAGCATGACAAAGTCCTTTGGCAAGGTTCACTCTGTTAGTTGACTAGACGGTTAAAGCACATAGAGAAAAAGAAAAAAAAATTCTCAAATGAATCAAACCAAATCAAAATAAACCCAAAAGTAACTGGGTGGTGTAGGAAAGGTAGAGAGAACAATGGGAAAGCATAAAGATAAAAAGGATTATGGAATACCCTCCTGCTAAGTTCTAAGGTTCAGAGTCGATGCCCGTAGAAAACTGAGCCCAGAACTGACCGACAAGTTTATGCCTAAATGACCTACAGTATATAATTAAACTTAACTACACTTAATCCATAAGTTTAAAAATTTAGAAAAGGATTCATATAGTATTTAATGTGTCACAACAGTAACTCACAGGTCTGAGTTACTACGAATTTAAAATACTTAGGAATCTAGTAAAATACTCTTAGTACATTCATTTTAGCACATTCACAGTTGCACACCCACAGACACACTCTGTACGCAGTACATACCTGTGAAAAATTCCCTTCAAACTTGGGGAAATACTCACTTTGGATGCCTCTGCATCTTCTCAGTGGGCAAAGGGCTGGGCTTCAAGATGTCAAGTGTATCAGGCCAGGATCCAGCATCATTGTTCAGTGATCCTCTGAGTACAGCAAACTTGAGAAGTCCCTGGCTCTGAGAGGCCCTGCTCCAAGGGACTTTGCTGGTCACAGCCACTGCTCACTATTCACTCAGGAGAAGAAAAGCAGTCACAACTGAGTGAGGGACTGTTGGTTTTTTCCCAACCATTGCAAGACAGCAACTATTTGAATTAATACAAAGGCAGGAGACAGAGAGAAGATTTCTCTCAGGATGCTGGGGCTTTACAGACAGCTTAGGCCATGGGAGAGTAAAAAATTAGGGATTGCTGATAAAAGGCCACAAATGGTCGCTGCTAAAAGCAACATGAGGCAAAATAGCCTTGGGTTGTCTTGACACATCATCTTTCCACAGGAAAGTGCATTTTTCTAAATAGCAAAACCTCTTTTGATATAAAAAGCTCAACATGAGGCACCAGAGAGGTTAATATAGAACACTGTCCTTTTCAGCAGCCAGGAGGAAACACATACTGTTATTAACTCTTGGGATAATAAATAGATTCATTTGGACACTGAAAAAGACTGATTGAATAAATAATACTCTGAGAGACCAAAAAAAAAATAATAAGAAAAAAAACAGTACATTTGTAAAATTTGTTATACACCTATCTGCAGAGGCAGTCACATCATTTCATGTGCTTTGTCAATTGGTGAGAAATATTGACAAATTTTAAAAATGTTTTCCAACTAATTAGGGTAATGATACCAACACATTCTCCATCATTGTATGATGTAGTTAATGATGAGAAACCCATGGGCACTTGTCCTGGTTTGAAGGACAGGTGTCTCCCAATAAAGGCAGAAGCTCCTCTTTGAAACAGAGAATTTAAGTCCTCTCCCTCCCAAGTATTATAATTGTGTGAATCAGGAACTCTAAGGCAGAGATAACAGGGTAGGAATAGCAGCTCTTTACTAATATATCTAACTGTACCAGCAGAAACAACAGCAGCTATGAAAATAAACAACAAAACAGAACAAATAACTCAGTTCCAGTCCTTTCTCCAGCCGCAGACACTCTGCTGTGTCTGTTCCCGGCGGTGG
>WBND01001256.1:118471-137981 GCA_013398595.1 Tychaedon coryphoeus
GCGTTCCTCTAAGACTGGCTTCTGAAATTACTGGTTTGCAATCAGTGGCCTAGACACAGACAGTACCTTTCCAGGAGTTAACAGAGCAATTTGGTATCATTTTTAGTTTGGCTTGGTGCCTCAGTTCCCCCTTCAAAAAGAGAAATTTTATAAAATAAGCTTTGTAAATCCTCCAAATATAAAGAGGGAAATGGGAAAGAGGAGGGGAAAGTGGGAACTAAGAGAAGGGAGTGGATAAGAACAATAAACATGGCAAGGGAATTTTCTCCCCACAAAAGAAACATTTTACTGCAGAATACTTTCCTCTTCCTGTTGACTTGCTTCAGCACTGTTCTGAGTTTTCTAATATACTGGGGTCTATCTGGTGAGGAAAATGGTCAGTGAAAGAGAATGAAAGAGCTTGTGCAAGTTATAATGTCTCATCAGTAGTGAATATTCTTGTTTCAGGAGTCCTTTAAAATCAAGCTCTGAGGGTTCATAAATTGGATTTTCCCAGTTCATTCCTCATGCCTGCAAAGGAACTGTCAGTGATGGGTTGAGCCAGGATAAAAAGATTAAGAGAGTTAACATATACTCAGAGATTTCCAACCCTAATGGCTTAAAATAGCATCTGTCACTACATACCTAAGCAAAAATGTTCTTCACTGGTGTTGTAGCTGGGGGTATTGGAGACAGCTACACATGCTGGATTCAGTGTCTGGAAACTAGTGAATTATAGGCAGATTCAGAGCAAATATATTTTATTTATTTACTAACTTTTTTGCACATTAATTCTTGCCAGGATGGAAGGTTTATAAGAATGTACAGAAACAGTTACCATGATCTCATGCCCCAACAAAGGATCACCCCTGGGCAGGGGATGGCAGCCAAACTATTTAGCTTTGCCCTGTCAGAGTGGGGCTGTCCTCCAAAGCCAGTCTGGGACATGGTCCATGGGGCTTCAGCAGATACCCTCATCACAGTGGGGATCAGGGGAGCTCCACTCACTAGGGCACAGAGGAAGACAAGAGCCACTGGGAAGAGGCTTTGTAAATTTGGCAGCCCAGAGACCTGCTGCACCAAGATGGAGGCTGCAATGGAAGTGGGGGTTACAGACTAAGCCCAAGGAGGGATCATCTGCAGCAAACTACTGTGATTTAAATCAAAATTTCTCAAAACCGAGCTTTGTTCCAACATCCTGACAACAGAAACATTTTTAAAATAGAAGTTGAAGCTGTTCATAGGGCTGAAATATTCCAGACTGCAGGCTCACTGAAGGAAAATATATGTTAGAAACTTAATTTTTTGTTAGAAAAGCACATGAATAGAGAAAATTCCAGATATTCAATGTATTTCTTGAAGACCTCCTTCAGCTGTTGAAATACTGCTCAAACACTGTCCTGTGAAGGTGCCAAGAAGAAGCAGGGAAAGTCAGTTTGGCCTGAAATTAGATTAGACATTTACAAAGCTAAATAAAACAGTTTTATTCCTATAGGTCTTATTATATTTTCCATTTACAGCCTTTCGTTCCTCAGTTTTGGTTTTCAAAAGTTAAAGAGACTACTCCCATGTTGTCTACTAGCCACTGTGGTGTGATCTCTTAATTTGCATGAGTAAATCCTGACACAATCTGGGTCTGTGACTGACTTAAGCAGCAGACAAACTCACTCTGGTTATGAGAAGCTTTCTAGTTCAAAGAGCTCAGCTGATTGTTGTAGTGCCTGCTAATTGCAAATATTGGAGTACTGCCATGAGGAAGGGGTAAAGCCTGGGTGTTGTGGGATCTGCAGCTAGCTCATTAGGCCTTGCACAGTTCAACACAGAAATGACAGGTTGAAACACTGTGAGAAGAAAAAAAAATCACTACTGAAAGGAAGTATTCTGTCTTCCATGTTCAGCAGCGACAACAGTCCCAGCCCCCACTGTTCAAATTTCAAGAACATTGGCAAATCTCCTGCAAACTACTGAATGTTGCTTACAATGACTAATCAAGGGCACCCACATGGCCAGCTTACATTTCTAACTGCCTGTTTGGGTAGCCAAAATACATTTTGCCTATGCTATCAGACTAGATATATGTGCAAACCTTGGCATATGCAGCACTTAAACTGTACGCAAAGCTTTGAAGGTGCAGAGCAAGGAACAGCAAGGACTGCTGCAGGCGGGCAACCCCAGGGCAGCACACACTGTTGTCCATGAGGCACAGTCCCACAGAGGCTGTGCACATCATGCAGAGCCAGGTGTTAGTGACAGGGTCCATCAGCTGTCCCAGACACAATAGGGAGCTCAGTCAGGAGCAAAAGAGATGATGCCATAGATACAACTGGAGGCAAGTCTGCAACCTTCTCCAAAGTCCATCCTGCCAGCATGGCCAAAGGCAGGACTGGAGACAATATATGCCTGGAGTCCTTCAGGAAACACATTACTCAGAACTATGTCTAAGGCCCAGGCAGGAGACAGAGTTGGAAAAGCAGATATCCCTACCTCGGCTCAGCACAGACTGTGTTCCCAGGCCCAAGCCCAAATGACAGTCCCACACCCAGGCACGTGGAGCAAGTTCCATGGTGGAGGCTCAGACAAGGCTCCTCTCAGGGTTATTAGCACATACTTGAATACAGCCTGCTCCTTCCTTATGCTTATATGGAACTGAAAAAAGACATTAGGTTATGTCCTAGTGTAATTTTTTATAGGCAAATGCCTTGTGAACCCTGAAATTGGGCTAAAAATGTATTCAAGACCCCTCCAAATTTTGAGCCTTACACAGAGGTATTAAATGGATAGATTTCTTATGACATCTAAGCAGATTACTCTGAGCCTGTCAGATTTTTTTGTATTTGAGTGTGTCTCAATTACTTGGGCTCATGTCAGGACATCTGCATCTCTCAGACCTTTAATGAAGTGCAGTGAAGTAGCCTCCATCTAGGGTTTCTCAAAACATCTCCCGTTCTCTTGCTTCACTGGCATCCTAGCAGGGACCATGGCCATGGCCAGAGCAGAACAGGGTCTAATGTGCGGTGCTCCCACCAGGGAGACAAGGAGTACAGCACACAGCAGAGCTTTGGGTGCAGAGACAATTTTGCAAGCAATACAGCCCCTACTCATGGCAACACACTGTCACAAATTCTAGGACCAAGAGAATTTGTCAGAGCTCAGAGGTCATCATCATGAATTACTGTTTTTTACACAGGTCCTCCATTCCTTTTGCAATGACTTTCAATTTTAGTAAGACAGTAAGGTAACCCTAGCAGAAAAATGCTCTAATCTTCTCAGTCACGGGCAGTGTTAAGCTCCAGCAGACACTTGTGCATCATTTTATGGACAGTGCTTAACAAGCTATTTGCAGCTTCCTAGTTACCTTCAGCATGTTACATGCTACTTCAAATTAGAGCTGTGAGAGCCAGAATTACTGACAGGTTTGTTCACTTCACTTACTATCAATTTGCAGAGATTATAGGACTGTCAGAAAGATATCATTGGAGATTTAAGGGATTGCTTTCTAGAATCATTCTGAAATGACAGTTTATGTGCAGAGAGCTTTCCATCATACTGTCCCATCCAAAAAAACTTCTTATATACAGTAAGATATTCTGTACATGCAAAAAAAATTAAACATATTCAACTTGTGAAGATAGATTGATATATTTTGCTAATACATAATCAGTTTTGATGCTACAACATTTCCTGTCACTCCCTTCCTCTTGTGACTGGTATAGAGAAGAATCATCCAGCTGTCTGGGAAAGCATCACAAATATATAAGAGTGCCAGGCTTGTGGATTTAGCTTATGCTGTCTATAGCAAGGAAAATCCGACATATATATAAGAAACAGCCTGTAGTTTATTGCACTACATTCCCAGTTATGCAGAAACATGATCATGACCCATGAATGCCAGAGGCTCCTTTGGTAGCAAGGTACAGCAGCAGGAAATAAGGAAGCCAGATATTAGTTTTAGCTAAGCACAACTGCTATTTAGGTTGATCTAAGTTTTAATGGTATTAAATGGTTTTCTCTATGGTAAGGGGTACCTAGAAGCCTCCTTTATTTAGAAGTTCAAAGCTAAAAAATAATTGGAACAAATTATACACTCAAGTTTTACCAAATAGAGAATCTCTACCTAAAAAATGGCCTGGCTTTCTGGCATTTTCCATATACCAAAAAGCTTCACTTCAGAGTTAGGTTTCCATAACAAGAAAAGTGCTGTTGTTAATCTGTTTTAGAACACAATTCTGGTAGATTCACAATATGTTTTATACGAAAGGGTATGAGGCATTAAATAACAGTAGTATCATTTTTTTTCAAAAGCTGACGCTCTTAGGATGAAAAAAATTCAACTGTAGGTGTGTGACTGTCTTGATCTATTGTTCCACCAAGGCGAAGGGCAGTCAGCCACCAAGAAGCAACTGGATTAAAACAGGAATTAATTTCTTAATGCCAAACCAGATAAAAGTCTTAAACAGCAAGGTACCTCAGCAAGGTACCTCATCCTTTGTGTGAAAACACAATGCTCACAATTCATTGTAAGAACAATGAATAAGACCACCTTTTTGGATTAGAACATATAGTCAAAGGGTTAGAGGATGCTCTTGGAATGAAAAGGCGTCAGGACAAGGGAGGAGCTGCTCGGAAAAAGACTTAAGGTTTGAGCTGAGTGGATCTAAAGAATGTCTTCAGGAGAGACTAAGTTTTATCCAAACACCTGGTCTTCTGAGATATGTATTTATTCCCTTTCCTGTCTAGAGAGGAGCTGTGCTTTTAATCTTGCTTTGTTGCCTGCACAGGCAATTTCATTTAATTAGTGTTGTGTTTTCTCTTCAATAGCTGTGCTGCTTTGGGAGGTAGTCTTAGTTTTATGCATATAATTCTCAGCATCACCACCTTCTGAAGTTACCAAGCACACATAACCTTTTTCTTTATTGCTTTTTTCAGAGTTTTCTTTCATTGTATATTGGGATTATGTGACAGCTACACCTCTTTTATCCCCCTTTTTGACTTCACATTTTGTCCAAACAAAGTATTGATGAGGCCTAATACTTTTTTTTTTGTGTTGTGTACTGAGTTTTCTCTATGTGTGTTATAAAGCTTTGGGTGTTTTAATATAAAGTAGGTAAGTATACATATTTCCTGTTGAAGTTAGTGAAAACCTCTGAGGTAATGAGGTCAACATGCAGCTTGATCTCCCATGGAGCTACTGATAGTAAAAGCGAACGTTTTAATTACTTCTGGTTTTCCTGCCCCTGCATGTTTCCCTATCAAATTAATTCGCATACAGAAGATAGCATTATCTGGTGTTAATTATTGGAAGAATAACACAGGGACAATCAGGCAGACTTGAAAGGCCAGATAGCATAGGCATACACAAATAACTTTGAATGAGAGATATGTATTTCTATTCTTGACTTAACGATCGTGTTTGAGCCATGGTAATGTGTTTAACATGCACATCTTAGAAAGTATAATGAAACAAGCTTGCAATTTTAAGAAAACAAAGTTTTAAAATCTTCCTTGCAAGCGAATGTTGTTGAACTATAAATGTTCTTCCTATCAGATATCTCAAGGGAATAGTTTGAGTTGTCTGATTTCTAAAGCATGAATTAGGAGAAAAAGCACTCACTGCTCTTTTTTTACGCTACCACTCTTTCCCTCCATGCATACTACAGATCCTAAGCTTTAAACAGGCCATATGTTATTCAGTGTCAGTAAATATTTGTCCTGTTTTCTCTTGATGTTTCTAAATTAATTCATAATCTTAAAGTCCACGCCTATAAATAATGAGGGAATCTAGGTTCACCTCTTCCAGTTTACTTCCATCTTTGAATAAAATTTACACATTATTGTACACTACAGCATGATATTTATTAGAATCAAGCAAGATTATTAAACGTATAGATCATCCCTTGAGTTCTAATCAAATACCTCCTCTTCAAAATGCATGTTTTTATGACTCAGATTCAAGTCTAAGTGAACAACACACAACATTGAGTTTCTGAAATTCTTTGTGCTCCTGCAGCTAATGGAAACTCAAGTATTATCTGCTATGCATAAAAATGTGAATAAATTGCTGCAGCTCAACCTCTTCTCACTAGGTTTGGGTAATTACTTTCTCAATAAGTCACTATAAGGCACTGCTAAAGAAAACTGTATTACATATTATTTATGGGCATAAAAAGTACACAGGGGCTTTGCTGTAGATGGAATATGGAAGTCAAATACAAAAAACTTTCCCTTTGATTTAAAGTTAAAGATTGTATAATACAGTTTCTCTAATAATGGGGCAGAACAAGAAAGTATAGAATGTAATTATAATGGATTTCTTTATGAAACAGAAGGATTTTCATTAGTGTTTTTGATGGAACAGAATGCTGTTTTACATGGCAGGTAGCCTCAACCACAAGAAGATCATAAATGAAGCAGTTAAAGGCTCATAAAAGGTTTAATGCAAAGCTATGGGAGGTAAAAAGTAGAGTCATGGGTTTACCAGTGATTAGAATGGGTTCAAAACAGCAAACAAAGGGGAATAAAGACGAAGCAGGAGACCTTGTGTCATCCAACCATGTCTACGTAGAGAGACAGATGATTTAGTGATCCTCAGTGGAATAATGACACAACAACCTTGTCACAATCAAAACTTTATCTCAACATGGACCCTCTGCAGAGGAGGTCATTTCACAAAACTGATATGCAAGACTTTTTGCAGGTCAGGTCAATCAACAAGAAGAATACTCTTCATTAAGTAATATTTTAAAAAGGACAGCAAAAAATTAAACTGCTGTATGTGCTGGTTTGAATGTAAACCAGCTGGAAAAAATGAACTCCCCTCAATTACCTTAAAAGAGATTTCAGGTCAGAGTTACGGTTTAATAGAATGATTACAATAAATGCAATGATACAAAGAAAACTGGCTTAAAAAAACCTGGCTCTATGTTGGTCTATGATAGTCAGTCCTATCAAGAGGTAGTTGCAGTCCTGTTGAAGTGATGGTCACAGTCTTGTCAAAAGAAAAAGAAGAACCTGTATTTCCTACTCCTGATTTGCTTCATCTATATTTGCATGACAAAAGAAGCCTGTACAGAAGTTCTTGGTATGACTTGGCAGTGGGAGAGATGGTTGTGAAGAATCCTGCTGTCAATGGTGTCAGAGGACTTTGGGATAGCATTTGCACAAGAGATTGGAGAAATAATTAAATAAACAGCACTGATTAGCTGATGATCTGCTGCTGAATCCCTCTTTAAAATGCTGGTCCACCTTTCAAATGCTTCCCTTGTGTGCTGCATTCCATTTTGCTTAATAAATGAGAAGTGTTTCAAGATACTGCTCAAGAGCTTTTTCTCAGCAAGCTAAATGCATTTTGCTGATGATTGAGAAAGCTTATTCCAGTCTCTGGCAGGAAATGACCAGGGCTGTTAGGTCAGACTGGGTAGAAAAGAATGACACTCTCCTCATATTCAATCAGCTCCCAATTACAGTTTATCAGCAAGAGAGCAGATCAGAAATGAGTTTTGCTACAATTGGAGCTCTCTGCATCCATCCATATAAGCCTTGGTGCTCCATATCTAATAAATAGCTCTTGGTATTTAGTTCCCCTGGAACAGTTTATCTATCTGATCTGTCTGCTTCTTCTTATGATTCAAGGTTTCTTAAAATGAGAAACAAATATCAAAATATCCAGCCACTGAGAAATATTTTGTTAGTTCGTTGAAAGTTTCAAGCAAAAATTGCAGCTTTATTCTTTTACATTTCTCAAAAAATTTACCTAATTTATTTCCCTTTACAGGTCAGTTCAATCTGTGATGAATCTGTCATATTTTGAAAGCCAGATCTTTCCAGACTTGGCTAAAACTGTGAAACTTGACATAGTAAGACTTTTTTTTTTTCCTGAAAACACTTATTATGCAAGTGAAATCAGATCCTAAGGTATGTCAGTCTACTTCGTTGAATATTTCTCTAAAAATATTTTGCTTTCCTAAATAAACTAAATTCCTTTCCCCTCTTCCTGAAACAATTTTAACGCCTACAAGGTAAGAACAGGTTATGTTTTAGAATAAATGTCCTTATTTCTTCTGAAATAAAACTGGGAAAAGTAGCAAAATCTCTTCTATTAAGGTGCAGGAAAGTTTTATCTTTTCTGGTAATCACTCATCAGTAAAAGCCTACCTTAGGAATCAAAAAGCCACATATTTCAGCTGCTAATGGAAAATTCCCAGCACTAGCAAAAGTTTTACTCCTTGCTTTATGCTATGGCGTTACAAAGGTACACATGACTGATAGGAAAACACCCCAAAAATATTCCAAAATGTAAAAGAAAGGCCATCTAATTTGATTGAGAGATTTCTGTAACAGATTGTTTTTCCCTCTTAATCTCATAGTTATGGACTACCTACCTGAAAGTGATGAAGTAGAGGCCAAAAGAAAGTGTATTTATTCAGTTAACTGATGTTTCAGGCATGCTTCATAAGGGTACACACATGCATGTGGTCTTTATTTAAATATGTGTATGCAAAAAGAAGAATATGGGAGTAATTTTCTATAAATCTATTCCATTGCCTTTTGTAAATAATACATTAAATACTTGCAAAAACACATTTACTGTGTGTTATTCTGTAAACCTATATTGTCTAAAATATAGTATTATTTTAAGCTGTCTCCTTTCTGTACTTCTTGCAAGGGGAAAAAAACACTTTCAAGAAAGGAGTTAATCTAGCGACTTAAAGTATACTTCAGAATTTGGTCTTGTCTGTGGGCAAGAGAAAAACTGCTTCTAATGACTAAAAATACCAACCTTCCCTACGTCAACCATTCTTTGATTTTGTGACCATAATGGCTGCAATTTTTCTAGAAATGGAGAATGTCTAGAATATAAATAAAAAAGTAGCTGGCATGTCCACTGAGAGGGAGCCTTGTGAGCACAGCAATCAAGATACTTGTGCCAAGGGCTATCTATCAGTTGTCAGGCAGAAGGCAGGGTGTCAGGAAGGATGCTGGTACATCTCTAAATGCTCAGCATCTGGTGGGCCAGGAGGAAGTTTCAATATTCAGATCCTGCTGCAATGATCATAGCAGTCATCAGTCCTGAGAACAGGTCTTCCTCTAGCATGAGCTGTCATAACTCCTCTGCAACTAATGAAAATGTGCCAAATTCCACCAGCTGAAGGATCTATTCTGGGGTTTGATGTAGGAAAAATGAGGAGATTAAAGTAGCAAGTTTCAGTTAAAGGATTGTGCCAAGTTTGTATTGTATGCTTTTTCTGAAAGAACTGTAGGTGTGCCTGCATAAATGGACTCTTTCCTAGAAATACTGAATACACTTTTGGGTGCAGAATATGCTCACAGACCATTAATTGGAACTTCTCTTATTCCATACATCTTGCCCCTCCCTCAGGCTGAGGGAGACAACTGCTGTACTGTCCTTGACATAAGGATTTCCTAATTCTTTGTATGGTCACAAAGAGTGGAACATGCTCCTTCCAGCATTTTGAAGCTCACGTAGAGTCCTAATGGCTGTGGTTCAGGTGAAGTTTAGAAGATGGAAGTCAGGGAGTGCTCTGAATGTTCTTTTTAAAATAAACCACTGCCATTTTGACACCACTCCCTTTGAATGCCATGAGTATTTGTGTTGTGGCATCTGAAAGGGGACAGAAGCCCCCACACTGGATGGTAGAGAGATGAGACATCTGATTATTGTAATTTTCTCTTTGTCTGCTTTTTTATTTTTTTTCTATTTTTCACTATTGTAGCGAAGAACAAATAGGGGTTCATTCCTACTGCAATACTCAGCAATGCTAAGACTGAGTGTTTTGAATTTTCCATGTAAATGCTTGTGCTAACTGCTGACCTCCACTGGAAAAATAAGAGAGTTTTATTCCCCTGGACTGTAGAGTTAATGCAGCTGGAGTTTTTCAAAGGTGCCATTAGGAGGGATTGGACACCTCAGTTTTTAAATCAAATCTTGGTCTGAATGTCAGAGAAAGATGCAAAGCTCCATTACTCAAAGCTGTGCAGTTGTCCTTTGATCTATCACTGGTAATTTAATACAGAGCTTTTCTGGCTGTGGTGAATTTTTTTCTATTGCTGTTTCTGTTTTAAATGGCTTCTTGCTTCTGAGTGTTATATGTATTTTGGTAGAGCTCTCCCTGAGCTATAGGGTGTAGAGAACAAATTCAATGAGAGCAGAGAGCTGATTTGCTAACATAATGATTGCAGCTACATTTCAATGAAAGCTGCCACAACAATGCAGCAGCAATACTTCATTGATCACTTCTCAAAGAGAGAAAACAAAAACGTGACTAATTTTGAGCTGGATGCTTTTCACTTCTGACTGAGGAGAAATCATACACCAATCTATAGAAGAGGCTTTAAATCATCCTTCAGCAATGGTGCTGGTGAGGAACTTCCACTGCTTATTGCATGGCAACTTGAAAAGGCAGCTCCCTGACAATACCTCTCCATGCCCCATTTCACATCACATTTACACATGGCAGAGAAGTTCGCGCTCACCACAGATCCTCATGGCAATTGCGCCGTTGACTTCTTGAAAGGCAGATTGCATTTTTCATCCTTCCTGACCCTTCACAGTCCATGAGAATTTTACTTAGAGAAGGTCCTAGAATGGTCCCAAATTGTGCCAGGCTCAGATGCATTTGTCGCAGTGCTTGACTGCTCAGGTCATAGACAGTCTGCAGGACAGTGTTGCAGGCTGGGCCCAGATACCTTGGACAGTGTCAACACCAGTGCCTACCCAACTCATTGCTGTACGCTTGGGCTATGCCTTTCCTTTCCTATGTTTCCCCTCCATCAGTCTTCAAATCCTTCCTCTTGCTTAACGCTTTGGGGAAAAAAAAAAAAAAAAAATCCAAAGTGAATAGAGGCAGGCAAATATCATGGCTGCTCAAGAAAAATGCCGCCCTACTATGAACCCCTTTCGGTGTGCTGGGGTAAGAAAGCTGTGGTGCACAGAGCTCCTGCTTCTTCCACTTTTTGCCTTCTTACCCTTTCCTCAGTCACATGTGCAGAGTCACATTGTCCAGCTTTCATTTCTTGTGTTTCGGTCCATATCTTTCTTGAGGTCCCCGTGAAGCCAGTGCTTCATTCCCCTGACGGTATTACCTCTCTGAATTCTTCTTTACTTCCCTTCCATTCAGGTGCACAGTCCCCAAAGGCCTGGAGGTCTCTTGGTTTGAATATCCCACAAGCTAAAATGACGGATATGGCATTTGTAACTAGAATACCAGGATTTTCATTTTGACCTTATTTTACTTTGAAGATAGAAAGGTTTTGGTTTTTTTTCAGCGGAGTTTTAATGTCATGTTGCAGACAAACCACTCAGTACTTCGGTAAGACATTCTAGTAACAGTGTCCCGTTGGCATTGAAAATGTCACTTCCTGCACTGTTTTCATAGCTTAAATTAAAAATATTGATCACCTACTATGAGAAGTAAACCACCTACATCTTACTAATCTAATTAAAAACATAATCAAAGTAGGCTTGAAGAATTCAATCTTACTAGACTGACGGAAATTTCTTGCAAATGATCTACAGCCACGGGTTGTTGAAGTAGAGGACATTACTGTCTAGTACTACAAGTTCAAAGCAGATTTTATTTGTTTTAAAGTTTGTTTCAGGAGCTAGGTTATTTAAAATTGGGAACTTATTAGGAGCTGAGAGAAGAAAATACAGCACACTTTCCTCCTATGCTGTGTGACTAAGATGATAAGGAAGTATATTTTCCAATCTAAAATCTTGACTGGAATTGCTTAGTTGACATATGTAATTTTCCTTGTAGAATAAGTTGATTAATTTTAAAAGCAAAATATTTTGATTATTTAATAGATATCAAATTGCATATAAATTGTATGAAGTAATAATGTTTAGGAGGATTATTTTTGTCAGCAAATAAAGGTTTTGGGTATGCTTTTTCTGCAACACAGTGTAGATTGCTAAGAAACTGATTTTAAAAAGCAGAAGTGAGGTTACTTATCATTATTCTGCTTGACTTTTTAAGACTTATCTCTGTCCTGGTTTTAAGAATAGGTATCTGCCAATAAAGGCAGAAGCTTCTCTTTGAAATGGAGAATGTAAACCCCCTCCCTCCAAATTATTATAAATTTGAAATTAAGGGGCTCTCAGATAAAGATATGGGAATTAGGGATAACAGTTCTTTACTGTGAAGATTAAAATAGAAATACAGTAATACAAAAAAAAAAAAAAAATCCTAACCCTGACAGAGTCAGAATACAACCTGACACCCTGTCAGTCAGGGTGTTGGTAGCAGTCCCATTAAATGGTGCTACAGTCCCCCTGCCGTGGCAGGTGTGGCTCAGCTGAAGCAGTGCTCCTGTACAAGGGTGCAGCCTTCCTCTAAAAGTCCAGGGATGATGTAGAAAGGTCTGGCTTCTCCTCTGGAATCCAGTGGAAAGACGGTATATTGCTGTCCAACAGCTCTGTTTTTATCTAGGTAGGAAAGGCTTGGTTCCTCCCCCTGGCTGGAGCATCTCTCAATGGGATGATGTAATTTTATCAGTCATACAGTGAGACTTAATGAGCCAGCAGCAGATGGTATTTTCCTGGAGGGAGGGTGGGTTGTGTAAAAGATAAAGGTGATTGCCCCATCATGTCTTAAAGATGGTCCATTAGCAGATGGTATGTGCCACGGAGATAATTAATCTCTACCCCACCCGGTTTTAGAAGATGGTGATAAAATACACATTTCTGGCCACATCAACCCAACACAATCTCAAAAGCTACTGTACTGCATTCTTAATCCTCTTGGAATCACTGTTAACCAGTAAACCATAAATTACCATTATATTTATAAGTTTTGTACTAAAGTCCCAATTTTTTTCCTTTTGGCATAATCTTTCCCTCCTTGATTTTGGCGCTTCAAAACAGAACCAAAATGACCTAAGTATTCACATCTATCATGTGATTCATTATTCATCTACTGCTAAGCTTTTGTCTAAATGACTAAAGCAGTCATAGGTGTTTAATGCATATATAATTGTAGGTGTCAGTTATAGCCATTTATTAATATACATGTCCTCCTCTTCATAGATAAGCAATGAAGGCCACTAGCCTAAATTGAGATTTTCTTCTATCTAGTCCCACTCCTGCAGGTACAATTATGCTTTATAGCTGGCTTGCCAAAGCCTAGCAAAGAACATGCTGCCATAGCATTATAACTGTTTACCCAGAGAGAATTTTCAATCCTTTTTGTGTAAGGTGTCATTTTTATAGATTCACTGGGAAAAGTGGGAGGAAACTAACCTTAGATTTCTTTACATTTCAGGAAGAAAAATAATTAGCAGTCTCTTAGACACCTATATCCAAAATACAGTTAAAATTTACTGCATGGTTCAAAAGTCTCTCAACTAAAACTTGAAACTGATGAAGTCCAGGTTGCTGGTTAAAGTGAGAAGGCAAGTGTATGAGATCATCTTGAGGGGCAACAGGCAAAAACTGGAGCACAGAAAATTCCACCTGAACATAAAAAAGGACTTCTTTACTGTGCAGGTGACCATGCACTGGAACAGGTTACCCAGAGAGGCTGTGCAGTCTCCCTCACTGCAGATACTCAAGAGCTGCCTGGACACAATCCTGTGCCATGTGCTCTCGGATTGCCCTGCTTGAGCAGGGAGGCTGGGCCAGATGAGCCACTGTGGTCCCTTCCAACCTGATCCGTTCTGTGATTCTCTGAATAGAGTATGCAGTAAAATGCCTTCATGTTGAGCTGTGCAGAGTGCAAAACTGGAAAGCAAATGTCCCTGCATTTGTCAGGGTTATGTCAGACAGTTCCTGTTAAACGCTTTGTGAATCTTCTCTATAACTTGGTCTGCTGGCCTGCATCCAAGCAACAGAGTTCTTATGGATTTGGGCAAGAGAAAAAGGAGAAGCAAAGGGATAAGAGAATGAGGCTGATTCTTCCATAGAAAATATTGAAGGAGACAAGCAGTATTAGATGTAAACAAAAAACATTTGAGATGGGAGATTTTTACATTAGTTATTTTTTTAAAAAATGCCAGATATGTAGATAGCAGATATTTGCTTTACTTCCATAAGCCGTGTTTTCAGCGAAAATATGGTACAAAGCCTCAAGCGGAAAATTTGTTCCATTTGTGGGCCATAAAGCCTGAGGAAAAGTTCCTAGTTCTCCCACTGAACTCATGCATGATTTGCTGATTTTTTTTGATATTGTGTGAAGTAACTGAACATACAAATGCTAGCAGGACTAGACAACTGATGTGGATGTGAATGGCCGTTTATAGTGTTGTTTTGGTTCAAGCAGGTTAATGTGGCTTACACCAATGGCCTGAGCATTTCTAATCAGATACAGGAAACTCTAACTCATCTGGACAACATCTGCTCACTTTTTTGTTTCTATTTAGAAAAAAAGTTGTATAAGAATAAACCACCCCAACCTAAGACAAGAGAAATGCCTATATCATAATCTATTTGCAGCATTTCAAATATTGTCTACTCATGTTTGTTGACTTAGAGCAACGCATATCAATGTAACAGTTGAAAGCCAGGTAAAATCCCTGATTTTCCCAAGGCCACCTGCCTTTCCAAAAAAAGTCAGTTCTCTGACCCAAGCAGCTGCACAGGGGATCACCAGTTGCTGGGAGGTAGCCAACAGAGGCCTGGGGTCACAAACAACCAGCCCATGCACTGCTGTCTTTGCATAAAGTTCTTCTGAAATGGAAATACATAAAAAGGAAGGTGAAAAAACATCGTTTTTCTTCAGCAGTTCTTTTAACAATCATGAATAATCTTGGTCACCAATTTTACAGCAGCTGCAATGTATGAAGTTAATGTGTTTGCTCATGTCACCATCATGTATCTGCACCGTGAGAATTATATGCTTTGCACTGGTTATGTCAGATTTTTTCCTGACGATGGCCAGTTCTGTTTGTATCATGCAAAGAGAGTAAGCTTCCACACTGTACATAACCTGGCATCATTATATAAGGCTTATTGTCTTCAAGTCAACAATAAGCTTCTCTGACATCAGAGACAATAACTATGTTGCTAGATGAGTTTAGTCTCCTATATTAAATGCTACTGATTTTCCTATTTGTTCCACACTTTCTTTCACATAAGAAGAATTGCTTCATTTTGCCAGCTAATGCTTATGGCAGAAAGCAGTTGAATTCATTCAGGAGAAACATATACCTGAAAATATACCTCTGTGTTCTGTACTCAGAAATCTACAGAGAGATTAGATCCTATTACGTTTCAATAATTATTCCTGATGGCCACACGCTTCTGAAAGCCAAGGTAATACATTCATAAGAGCACCAAAACAAAACACACAAACAAAACACTAAAAAAGAAATCCCAAAAACACACATACCAACCAAAAAACCACAACCAGAAAAAAACCCTCACAATTTATCAATCTGTGTACAACAAATCACTAGTGGGCCATAAATTATTAAATACTCCAACTGTAGGACATTACAAAAACACACAAACCTCCCTGTGAATATGATAGGAATAAAATTGGATAAGGTGAAAAGCAACAAACATTGAAAGTGAACCAGCTTATATTTGGTTGAAAATTAACGATATTCTGTGACCAGTGGAAAAACAATGTGTGGATTTTTTCAAAGTGGTAAGGACAACTCGGGTGATTCTTAAAAATCTTAGGTGATCCTTTGATTGCTAAAAGCTGTGGAGTTCTAGTAGATATCACAGATTCAAGGTGAGCAGAAAAACACGCAGACAAAGAGTAACACTTACCAGATATGCTCAGGTGCTTGGTCTTTTCAGTTCTTGCTGCACCTGCCAACCTGCCACAGAGGCTCAGTGTTGGGGTGAGAGGAATGCATTAAATGGCAGACTGCTAAATATAGAGCTGCTGAATTTACTTGTTCTGTCAACTGGTCTGCCCTCATTATGGCACAGTGTATTTTGGGTGGCTGAAAAGGCTGTTGAAATCCTTCAGCAACAGCGACAGAAGGGGATGGAGTGGTTGGGCACACCAGAATGTACTTGAACTATTACTAGAACTGTAGTGGGGAAAAAAAGAGTAGGAGAAAGTTTTACTACCATTACTCATTTACTTTTCTTTTTATACTGCTAATAAGATCTTGTTAATAATAATGTTCAGAGAAATTTTGTACCATCCACAATGGCCAAATTACTGCTGCCACCCCTCTGCTATTGTTAAAGAGAATCTCTTCTAATGCTGAAGCAGAGTCTGTGCTAAGTGACACTGGCAACTCACAGGTGAAGAAAGGAGAATGGACAATGTCACCTTTTGTAAACACTCACATACCAAACATATAGAAGAAACTACCCAATGTGACATTTCCAAAGCCAGTGGCAATGCTCCAACAGCAGAGGTAGCTATTAAATCAGAATAAAATATACTCATTCATAGCTTGTGAACAGAACAAAAAGAACTAAAAAATTCCTAGTAATTTGTTCATGCTAACCATTTCAGTTTTGCTTATCAATGATACACGTATCTCCACTTCAAGTGCTGTATGACAGTGCATAAAGAAAGCAAGTATGGCAAAAGTCCATTTTCCATACCTTCCTACTCTAGAAATAACGTCTCCACCACAAACCTGCTAGTAGCAAAGTGTGAAGAGATGAGGGCTCCAACCAGTTGTACTGTATTACCATTGCAGTAGCTCATTTTAACTGACCTCTTGCAGGTCTGTGTAGGAGGGCACTTTTGGTACACTGCTATCTAGCCCAGATTTGACAAAGCATTCCTGGAGGAAGTATTGTTGGGCCATTTACCAGCTGCATAGGACATTGTTTGCAAAAAACTCCTTGTTGCATGGCACTGCAAATCTCATGCAAAGCAACATCAACAAACTGTAAGCACCCTTACCAAAAATAAAAAGAGAGGGACATGGAGGTTTAAATTAATGTTAAAACTTTAAACTATGAGGCTGACAGAAATCAGAAAAAATCTGGATAGAGTAATTTGAATGAGCTATTTGCATGTGGTGCCTTGACTTCCCAGGCAAACAAATGATAAAACACAAACTAAAGAGCTCTGTATTCAGCAGCCATTCTAGGTAGAAAAATATTCTCCTTGGTTCTTTCTTTTTCAGATACCTCCCTTCCAATCACCTTCTGGGTTGTACAACTTAAAGGTACAGCCATTCTGTACTAAAATATAACACTGCAAAGCTAGAGAGCATAGCACATCCATCCTAGTCTGCATCTGCTGGCATAGAGATAGCCAGGCAACTTTGTATTGACTCCATTTGAGTTAATGTGGTCTGACTGCTTGTCTCCCAAATCTTGCAGTCATAAGCCTTCATTCTTCAGGTTTTCACATGACACCACGCGGAGTGATGCTGTTGAGGAATAGGATGCCATCCAGGGTGATGGAGGCTGAGCCATCAAGAAGGAAGAATATATGAACATCAGGACTTTGAACAAGACCAAGTGCAAGGTCCTAGAGTTGTGTTGGAGCAAGCCCCAGTATCATTACAGGCTGGGAGGTGGAGAGATTGAGACCAGCCCTGCCAAGAAGGGCTTGGGGGAACCAGTTGCTTAAAAATTGCGCATGACCTGGTGACAGACGCTCACAACCCACAAAGCCAAACATATCCTGGGCTGCATCCAAAGCAATGTGGCTAGCAAGGTGAGGGAGGGGATTCTCCCCCTCTGGTCTGTGCTGGTGAGACCCCAGCTGGAGCACTGCATCCAGCTCTGGAGTTCTTAGCACAGGAAACATATGGACCTGTTACAGTGGGTCTGGAGGAGAACTACAATGATGACCAGAGGGATGAGGTATCTCTTCTGTGAAGACAGAGAGAGTTGGAGTTGTTCAGCCTGGTGAAGAGAAGGCTCTAAGGAGACTTTTGTGTTGAGTTTTCAAACTTGATGGGGATTATAAGAAAGATGGGAACCATTTAATAAGGTCTCTTGTAATAGGACAAGGGATAATGATTTTAAAACAAAAGTGATCAGATTCAGGTTAGAAAAAAAGAAGAAATGTTGACAATGAGGGTGGTGAAACCAGTCCTGTTTAATACCCTCATTGATGATCTGGATAGGGGATTGAGTCTACCACAGCAATTTAGCAGATGACACTAAGTTGGGTGTGAGTGTTGATCTGCTGGAGGGCAGGAGGGCTCTGCAGAGGTGCCTGGACAGGCTGGGTAGATGGGCTGAGTCCAACAACGTGAGGTTTTACAAGACCGAGTGCCAGGCCCTGCACTTTGGCCACAGCAATTCCCTGCAGTGCCACAGGCTGGGACAGAGGGGCTGGAAAGGACCTGGGGGTGCTGTGCCAGCAGCTGAACGTGAGCCAGGGGGTGCCCAGGGGGCCAAGAAGGCCAATGGCATCCTGGCCTGGATCAGCACTGGTGTGGCCAGCAGGAGCAGGGCAGGGATTGTCCCCCTGTCCTGGGCACTGCTGAGGCCACACCTTGAATCCTGTGTTCAGTGCTGCTCCCCTCAGTTTAGGGAGAATGCTGAGGTGCTGGAATGCATCCAGAGGAGGGCAGCAAGGCTGCTGAAGGGTCTGGAGCACCAGAGCTGTGAGGAGCAGCTGAGGGGGCTGGGATTGTTTCTCCTGCAGAAAAGGAGGCTCAGGGGAGACCTCATCACTCCCTGCACCTGCCTGGATGAGGCTGTAGCCAGGTGGGGGTTGGTCTCTTCTCCCAGGCAACCATTGACAGAACAAGAGGACACAGCCTTAACCTGAGCCAGGGGGAGCTTAGGCTAGACACTAGGAAAAAATTCTTCACTGAAAGAGTGATTAGGTACTGGAATTATCTGCCCAGGGATGTGATGGAGCCACTATCTCTGGACATGTTTTAAAAAAGACTGGACATGGTACTCAGTGCCATGGCTTAGTTGATGAGGTGGTTTACAGTCCTAGGTTGGACTTGATGATCTCAAAGGTCTTTTCCAAGCTAGTTAATTTTGTGATTCTGTGATTCTGAAACACTGGAGCAGGTAGCCCAGAGAGGTGATGGATGCCACATCCCTGGAGCTCATTCAAGGTCAGGTTCAAAGGAGCTCTGAACTAAGTGATCTAGCTGAAATTGTCCCTACCCACGGCAGGGATGTTGGACTAGATGACCTTTTAAGTCCCCTTCCAACCCAAACCATTCTGAGATTCTATCATTTTGTGAAAATACTTAGTGGATCCAGCTCCAGATAAAACTCTTTCAACTTAAGGGATGTATTCCAAGTACTGAAAAACTGAAACATAACTCTTAAAATTGCCATAACAGTAAGGTTAAATGCATACTTTTTTTCTTTTATTTTTTTTTAACAATATCTGCTTTTTACCGACATGTTGATTGAGGTGTAGTCCATGTGTGTTGGTAGAAGTAGCTGTATAAAACTGAGGTTACAAAGGATGAGATTGTCAAATAGAAAGAGAGAAACCTAAAGAGCCACAGGCTCCTGGTTCAGTGTGGGTAGATAGCTCAGCTCCTGGTCTTTAATTGACATTTAGCTAAACTATGTGACTCTCTTTTGCTTGGACTAAATATTTCATCTGAATTATTCATTTCCTAATATTTAGCAGCAGAATAGTACCCTTCCTTCTTTCTT
>WBND01001257.1:0-16547 GCA_013398595.1 Tychaedon coryphoeus
CTCCTGCATGGTGAGGGATTCTCAGTGCTGATGGAGCTGGGCTTCCCCTTTGGTTCCTCAGCTTTGTCTGGAGGAATGTCAGGATTTTCAGAGCCCTGCTCCCTCCTTGGTGTGATCTGAGTTTGTTCATTTGCACAACTTTGCCCCCAGCCCCTGTGGAGGTCCCAAAAATCCTCTGTGCCCAAGGACTGCCAGCTCCACCCCCCCTTCAGCAGCATCCCTCACCCCAGCTCCTGATGCTGCTTCACTATTAATTGGCTTGTGTAATCTCCGAGATTGTTATTTATTAATAGATTGTTCTGAGCCTAGCAAAGTTCATTATTTAAAGCAGGAGGCTGAGAGAGATCCAGAGGAACAGATGGATGCATGGAAGTATCAGAAGAAGGAGTAGTTAAAATTCCAGGCATGTGCTGAGCCTTGACAAGGGATGGAAAACAGAATCAATCATCATTATCTAGGAGAAAAGCCATCAGTCTGTGTTTAAAATAAGCACTTTGGGTATTAAACCCACGATGCCAGACTTTACATGAGTTTTGCCTGGTAGCTGCAGACCCCAGGGTTAGAAACAGAACTGGGGAGCATAGGAAAAAAATAGATATTTAAGCATGAAAATGCAAGGAGAGATGGTTTTGGTGTCCACCCAGCCCTGCCTGGCTGCACACAAAGGTTTCTCCTCATGGCTCTGGTGGTAAAGTCACCCCAGTAGTGCTGTTAAAGCCTTTTGGATGCTAAGGACTGCTCTGGTTTGGAAAAAGAGCCCTGATGTTTATCCTAAAAAAGGAATTTCCCTCTGGAATGATCTGATTCCCCACCAGACTGCCTGAGCTGGGCTCTCAGTGCAAGGTGATCAAGGTGCCAACAGCAAAGAAGGGAAGTGTCCAGCAGAAATCAGGGGAAATTTGGGAGCCAGGAGGGATTTCTGGGCCAGCCAAGCCTTAAAGGTGGCTAAAAGCAACCACAGAGAGGCAAAGTCAGTGCCACACTGAGCTGATGGCAAAGATGAGACTCAAATTTGGGAATTAAACCCCCACACCAGTCTCTAACCCCAGCTCCCAAGCTGTTTTTCCCTGCTGAGCTGGGCTGTTCTGGTACTTGCCAACACAAAAGCTTTCTTCCCACAGCAATAAAATAATATCAGCCATCATCTCTCTGTTGGCCCCCTGCATGTGAAAGCAAAGGTCAGCTCTGTTGTGAACTCTTGCTAAAATGGCTCTAATTGCATCCAATTTTCCAGCCATGAATTTATCTCCCATTAGCAAACCCTGCAATACTCAACTCTAATGGCCAAGCTGCTGCTCAGAGCTGCCTCTCAGTAATTGGTTAATAGTGGGGCTGTTTGGTAATAGGTAAACAGGTCTTTTCTTCCTCTAAATTTAAAATTTATATCATGGCTCTTCCTCTGAACAAGGTTATTTCTGGCCCTGCCCTGGCTGTGCTTTTATGCTGAACCCACCTCGTGTTCCTGGGCTGTGGCAGCATCTCCTTTCTGCCCTCCTGGGCTCCAGAGGGAATTTTTGGGATCCCTGCTGTACACAGGAGGCTTTGCTGGAGGTTATTTCACCTCCTACAGAGGGGCAGAACACGCTCAGCTTGTGGGATTGTCTAAACACCTTTTTTTTTTTAATCTCAGAACCCACCTTCAGCTTTCTCCTAAATGTTGAGATTTCCTGGCATGGCACCTGGGAGGCAGTGCCTCTTCTCCCTCCCCCTGCCAGCTCTTCTCTCATGGAGCCTTTTGAGATTTTAACACTCCTTGAGTCCTAATGTGGTTCTTCCTTGCACTGGGAGGGCAACTGGAGACCATCTAACAATATCTGGTTTCACTTCTCTTTCTCTCACAGAGATTCCTCTTAACCCTCTCATCCTTTTCACCTCTGGCTTCTTTTTTGACACCAGAAAGGGAGAAAATGAATGAAGCTCTGTGTTCTTCACACGTGCATCCCCTGCAGGAAAGGGGCAGGGATTGGGAGGATTTCTGCACAGATCCTTCCAGAAGCATTCAGGTGATGGACTGGGGGCTGTCAGAGCCTTTGTGGGACATTTTGCAGATCCCAGCAGAGGAAAATGCTGGCTGGGCAGGAGGGAGGTGAATCCTGAAAGGTTTGGTTGGTGTTTCCTTTCACAATCCTTGTTTGGGGCACAACTGCCCCTGGTTTTCTTGAGTTTGGGCTGGGGTTGTTCTTGCTTGGGATGGAGCAACAGAGAAATAAGTTTGGGGTTTGTAAAGGATGTTTGGATCTCCCCATCCTGCACTGGTTCTGCAGTGGGACAGAGCAGCTGTGGCTGCCCCTGGGTCCCTGGAAGTGTCCAAGGCCAGGTGGAGCAGCCTGGGATCGTGGGAGGTGTCCCTGCCATGGGATGGGATGATCTCTTCCAATCCAAACCACTCCATGGTCCTAAAAACCCTTCCTGTTCCCTCTACAAGAGGAGCTGGCACTGAGCAGGACTTGTTGGAGCTGCCACAAATCCTTTAGCAAAGAGAATTTCAGTTGTTCTGGTGAAGGTGCACAAAGCTCCCTGGTGATCACCATCAGTCTGTGCCCTGTAAAGTCTCACCCCAGCAGCTGAGGGTTAAGAAATTCCTTTACAATCACCAAACCCTGACTCTTTGGCTCAGAATCTGCACCAGCTCAACCACACTCTCAGGTTTTATTGCTGCCTGCACCACGAGCCTCCCTCTGCCCACTCAGCCCTCCCCAGCCAGGCCAGCCCAGGCCAGAAACAGCCCTTGCTGGCAGGGATAATACAGGAGAAAACAGATTAAGGAGGTGTAGACAGGGATTTGCATTTGTTTCACCAGCTGTCTTCTCGTTCCTCCTGTTCCCCACTCGGACATACCTTGGCAAAGCACTGCAGTCAGGGATAGGAACAGAGAGTGGTGAAATTGGAGTGAAATATCCTTTAAAACCTGAAGTTGAGGCTGTGGCCAAGCTGGAAAGAAAGCTCAGAGCTCTGCTTTGGGAGGAGGAAGTTTTTAAAATTAAATTAAGCGGGAGTGGGGTGAGATGTGGGGTGAGCTGAGCACGAGCTGCAGGTGAAGTCTCCCTCCCTCCCTCCCTCCCCATCAGTTGGTGTGGGATTTGGAGCACAGGTTCCTCCAGGCTGCTGCTGCCCCTTCCAGGAGCAGAGAGAAGGGAACCCCTGGAAATGCTGCCAGTCCCTCACCCAGGCAGGGGCTCAGCCCCAGCCCTTGGCCCAGGGGAAGGAGAGTGGCTTCTCTTCAGCTCTCGGGGGAACCTGGGCAGGGCTGGGGGCTGATGGATGTGGAGTTTAGCAAAGCAAGCCTGGGAGATCAATAGAAGGATACACAGCCCATGGATCATGCGAGTTCCTCTTGTCTGGGCAGCACTAAATCAGAAATGATGGATGGCAGCTCCCTCAGCCTTGGCCCCTCTGCTCTGCCCCAGCGCAGCACAGCCAGTGACTGAGAGGGATGGTGCTGCTCTCCAGCCTATTTCCTTTGCCTTCCTAATCATTCTGGCATTGAAACATGAGGCTGTGTTTTTAATATCCTTTCCTTCCCCCTGGTGCTGCTCCCTCTTTCCCCGGGTCATTCCCAGCTGGCAGTGCCCAGCTCACGTTCCTCCTGCTCTCAGGGTTCACCTGATCAACCTGCTGCAGACATTGCACCAGCTTAACTCTTCATTTTGGGAGGATCTGCCCCCAGAGGTTGTGTGGCAGCCACAGGAACAGCCAGGACTCTGGATTCCTCTCCAGGTGTGAGCTGGCTGCTGTTGGTTTCCGTGGCAGGGGAATGCAGGAGCAGTTTTGGGGAGGGTGCAGAGGTGGCACCAGCTTGGCAGAACTGCCCTAATCTCAACAAACATCTGGATTTCCTCAGGAGCTGATGGTTTTGACTTGGAGCAGGAATTCACAGCACAGAGAGTTCCACCATCCCCTCCTGCCTTTGCAAGGTCACTTCCACCACGAGGAGCAAAGCCTCCTTTTATTGCATGGCATATTTATAATAAATGTTCTCAGCAGCAGCTGAAGTGACACTGATCTCAGCAGGGACATTTCCCTGGATCTGAGCTCTCTGGCTGCTCCAGTGGGAATATTTCCATCCCCTGTGTCACAGCTCACTTGGCCCAGCTGCACAAGGAGTGGCTGCTCCAGTTCTTGACGTAAATGTGAATTTTGCCCAGTCAGACTCGTGCCACTGTGACAGGAAACAATAAAGTCAGAACATCAGCTGGCCAAAAAAAAACCAAAAAAACTTGTGAAATTATCCTTAAAAATGGCCTGGATTAATTTGAGGTGATGGAGAAAGGCCATCAGTTCTATCAGGGCTGAAGTGGCCAGCAGCAAAGCTGAGGAGGTTTAAAGAACTGCTTTGCAAATATCAAATTATGAATCATGGAAAGCCAGCCCAGACTTGTGCAAAAAAAACCAAAAAACAACAAAACCCAAAAAAAGGCCTTGAGAACCATCTGGGAATTTCCTATTTCATGTCTGCAATGACATCATGATGGCCCTGCAAGCAGCAGCAAAATCCTCCTGGGTTGCTGGCAGAAGAGGATTGAGCAGTATCTGAGGCACACATGTGCTCCAAAAAACCTCATTATTGCAGCATGGGGACAATGAGAAGGGAAAAACCTAATTCAGAGTCATGACAACAGCACACCCCTGGAGAGAATGCTGAGCACACAGCCCAGAATAATCTCCAGTGGGTGAGAGACAAAAACAGAGAGAATTGTGTCTTGATCTGGCTCTGAATGAGAGCTTCTAGACTGAAAGAGGAGAGGCAGAAGATGCTGTGTTATCCATCAACCCAATTGATTGTTGTATCCAGAGCCCGGCTCAGAAATAAATGAGAATGCCACTCATCTGCTTTTCTGGTCTATTTAGAATATTTTTAGAACCCTTTCTGAGAGATATTCTGATTAATCTGGTGAATTTTCCTTTGCTCAGTGAGGTTTATAGCAACATCAGATTTAATTACCCCGTGACTGGGAGGGATGTGGTGAAGGAGATACAAATCCTTGTGACAGCTGAGAGTGGCAGGGAGAGCATTTATCCACCGAGGAGCTCAGATGACAAGTGCTGAGCTTGAGCCTGAGCCTTTGGGAAACTAAAAATGGGATTTTTTAGCTGCCAGCAGGGGCAGAGCTGAGGTGCTGGGAGAGCCCTGGGCTGGCAAAACCAGCCAGGCAAAGCCAGTGGCACTCGGATTCCAAACCCACAAATTTAGGGCTTTGTGGAATTAAGATTGGAAAAGATAATCAAGTGCTGATGACCTTCAAGCAATGCAGGAATGCATAGCAAAGTAATAAAAGCAACCCCATGGAGACCAGAAAGGTTTTGTGGGTTCTAGGGAGGCTGAATTTTGGTGTTGCATGGATTGGGACAGACCCTGAGCACATCCAGCCTCCCCTGGTGTCACATTTGTGACACCTCCAGGTGTGTCCCCACAGGTAACTGCTGCCTGCTGGTCCTGCTGAGCCTCCCAGCCAGAAAATATAAATATTCCTTCAAGCTGCAGCTGCTTGCCCAAATCATTTCCCAGGAAAGGAAACCACTTCCAGGAATTCATCACCCAGCCCCTGTCAGCACAAACAGGGCACAGCTTTCCCTGCTTTTCCCTCGTTCAAGGGTTCCCAGCTCAGCTCCTCTCTCACTTTCCCACTCCCCAGCACAATCCTGGCAGGTTGGGGACATCCACAGCTGCTTTGGGCTGGGCTTTGTGCCACAGTCTGAAGAGGAAAAAAAACCAAAATATCCCAAACAGCTTTTTCATGTGGAGGGAAGGAAATGGGAAGGCTGGAGAGGTCATGGAGCTGTTGCTCAGCATTTCTCCCCAAAATGTGTCAGTGTTTTCCACCCAAAGCTTGGCTTCCCATCCAAATTTTGGCTTTCCATCCAAATTTTGGTTTTCCATCCAAAGGCTGCACCTTTTAAAGCCATGAGGAACTGCATGGATGTGGATGGAGATTTCCAGGACCTATTTTTTGTGTCAGGGACGCTGCAGATGAGATTCTCCTGGTCTGTGACTTCCTGATTTATTCCCTGTAGCTGGTTCCCGTGGAATGTCAGAATGGATTGGGTTGAAAGGGATTTTAAAGATCCAGTTCCAGCCTCTGCCACGGGCAGGGGCCTCTCCCACCATCCCAGGTGGGCCTTGGACACTTCCACCTTCTCTGTGCCAGGGCCTCCCCACCTTCAGATTAAAGAATTTCTTCCCCAAATCCAGCCCAAAGCTACTTTCTGTCACTTCCAGCCATTCCCCTTGTCCAGCTCCTGATCCAGAATCCCTCCCCAGCTCCCCTGGAGATCTTCCAGACCATGGAAAATGCTCTGAGCTCTCCACACAAACTCCACCTCTCCAGCCCCAACTTTGCCCAGCCTGAAGAAACCTTTGACATTTTCCATGTCCCTTTTTCTAAATTTTATTTTTCATTTCCCCATGGCTTCATGGTATTTAAGGAAAAACAAAATGTGTCTCCAGAGCAAGAATTTGCCAAGTTTCTGCTGCCAGGATGGAGGGGAAGCTCATCCCCACGTTTTGAGGTTGTCTCACCACGAAGTGTGAATAATAAATGGGGGAAAGGCACCTTCCCCTTCATGCTGCAATTCCTCTCACATCAATTATTTTCCATCAGCCTTTCCTGCAGGAGAATGCAGCTTTGAAAGGCTCTGGCTCAAAATTAACCAGAGTTGTGGGGAAGAAAGGGCAGGAAGTTAAAAGGAAAACTGCTGATGCCTTCTCCTCTGGAGTTTGTCATGTAATTAATTTCTTGCTTCTTTAGAAACCTTGATTTATTTTTTTTTTTTCAGTTTGGTCAAAGCTGATCTCCAATAATGAGCTGGAATTGGTTTGTAAATCCTATGGAATGAATAGAGGAGGGGAAAATGATGATTATTGTTGTTGTTAAGTTGTGTTCTCACCTCTGTCTGCAGCAGGTCTGGCCTTGGCTGAGGGTTATTTTTGGGGATTTCATGGAAGTTCATTCATTTATTTTGCTTAAAGTTTATTGGCAGGGCTCAGGTGGGGGTGCCCCATCACAGAAAGGAATGTGAATAACAATAACAACAATAATAACAACAATTAATAAAAATAATAACAATTATTATTATTAATAATAATAATGGTCCTTGAAGAGGGAGTGCTGGCTCCCATCCTCCCTTGGGAAAGGTGTTGTAAAGCAGCACTTGAGTACCCCCATCCTTAATTAAAACCTGGAGAAGTTGATGGAAATGAGCTCCTTCTTGATTATAGGATGCAATTATTTTTATATTGATTATTTGGGGTAATTTTACTCCATGGGAAGAGCTAATCCCAGTGCTGTCCACTTAAAGTCCCTGTCACTCAGCTGGGGCTGTCTGCACCTCTTGAAGCAGACAAAAAAAAGCTTTTATCATTTTATATCCCTTTTATCATTTATTTTATCCATTTTCTCATTCATTTTACTGCACAGAAAAGCTGCTCTTCCAACTGCAGGCCCAGGGAAGGGGGATAGAGGAGCAGCAAGGAAGCAGAGCATTTCTCAGAGATATTTTCAGCTGCCCTAATCCTGGTGCTCCCCTCAGACCCAGCCTGACCTTCAGCCCATCACTCCTGCACGCCCTAAACAAGATTTGCTGCTGTTGATCACTCCAGGTCCCAGCATGAGAAATGTTATGTGGGAGAGAGGAGCACGAATAGCAAATATTCAATAAGAATATCAAATATTTGAATCAGCCCCAGCCAGGGATGCTCTGCTGCAAACCTTCCTAGGAGCAGAGCATCCCTTCTTCCAGAAAATTTCCTTCTCTTTCTTTTTTTGGGGAAGGAAACTGTTCCCAGCACTCTGAACTCAGCTTATCCAGGGGGAAAGGAGCAAAATGCAGCTTGGAGGAGGGAAATAGAAATAAATCAGTGCTGGAGTGCCTGGAATCAGGTGCAGACCTAGAACTCATGAATCCCTGCAAAACAACATTTGTCTGCCACAAAGCCAAAGCTCCTCTGTGAAATTTTGGAGAACGAGTTTGAGACCATTTTGTCCCAATCCAGCAGGAGAAATGTCTCAAAATTAGCTTGGATTGTAATTTTTTTTTTTTTTTTTTTTTTTTTTTTTTTTTTTTTTTTTTTTTTTTTTTTTTTTTTTTTTTTTTTTTTTTTTTTTTTTTTTTTTTTTTTGCTTCTTTTTGTACCCCAAACCAACTTTAAATTCAAACTGAACTGCTGATTGGGCAGGAGCAAAGGATTAAACGTGCTGCCTGCAGAGCTGCACGGTAACACAACGCATTTTTTTCCTCTTGGAGTTATTCCTTGCAGGGAATCCAGAAGTTTGGATGTTTTCCTGGTGTTTTTCAGGAGCAGCAGACACAGGGATTTCCTTCCAGACTTGCTGAGCCACTGTCAGGCAGCCTGGCTGTGGAAATGAGAACCTTCAGCACTGCTGGGGGAGCTCCCAGGCTGCAAGGGATTGGTTTTTTGGGATGCTGAGTGACATTTGGGCTCTGCTGGGATGAACACAGGGATCTGGATTCCCCCAGCACTCCACATCTTCCCCCATTTCTCTCTGTAAATTTTCCCCCCACGCTGGGATGAAATAGGGGAAGCACAAACCAGCTCTTGTGGGGAAGGATAGAGGGCAATAGAATTGATATTCTCATCTCCCAGGCAAAGTGATTTAATGCTTTGTTTTTTAAAGAGCACTGAGATTTATAAACTTGCAAGGCCAGGCTGTTGTGGTGTAAACTGACAGTGCTGTTTGGGTTTGCCTCAGCTGTGGTTCTGGGTTTTTGGAGCTCATTAACAGGCTCCTGTGGACTGGCATCATTTGCATTAAGCAGGAATTTCCAGCTCCCAGTCCCCACATCCTGAAAGCCATTCCTCACCTGGGGCTGTGTTGATAAAACTGATTAGCAGGAGGGAAGGCAGGCAGGGAGAAGCGTGTTCCTGGTGAAAAGGGCACTACATCAAGCTGAAATTCCGGAGAAATGCTGAGTTCACAGAACACATCAGGAGTTATTAACCTCTGCACGAGAGCCGTGCTGCACAGGGGGAGGAAACTGGGCTGAGCTGAACTCCAGCATCTCTCTGGGGCTGTTGGAAGGTGCTGCAGCAGCACTGAGAGCCTGATTTTCACTCCACAGCTCCACACTGAGAGCCTCATTTTCACTCCACAGCTCCACACTGAGAGCCCGATTTTCACTCCACAGTCCATCCAGGGATGTCACAGCACCTTTGCCTGGATGAATTTATCCGTGCAACAACCCTTGGCTCTGGGTAAATCCTTACCAGGTGAATTTTTCCACTGTGGGAATGCTGCTGGATCTGGGTTTGTTTCCTGTTGAATGCAGGGAATTGGAGGCACTAAAACATCTCCTCTCTGCCTCATCGTGAGCATCAATCAGTGCAGTGAATAATCCTGAATTTCCTGTCACAACCCTGGGCAGGGCAGGGTGGAACAGCCCCCAGCAGGGAAATCATCAGCTCTGGGAACCTCAGACATCAGCTCTGCCATGGAAATCCCACTGGATTTCTCTGGAGCCAGGGAAAAGTTTGGATTCTTTTCAAGTAAAAAGGTTTGAGTGGCGTGGTTTTACTTCTCCAAAAATAATGTTGCTTCCTTACTTACATCTTCACCTGAAGCTGCATGATTTGCTACAATTAAAACCAAATAATAGTAGTAATAATAATAATAATAATAGTAATAGTAATAATAATAATAATAATAATAATAATAATAATAATAATAATAATAATAGTAATAATGCCTTTAGGAAGGAACACACTCCCCAAAGCCCCTGCAAATGAAGCAGCAGCTCAGCAGTGCAGGTGTGATTGATGCTTTGTTTGACATGCAGGCTGCAGGCAGCTACCTTGCTGTGCCATGTCTGCCGAAATCAGCTGCTGTCACTTCCCAGAATATCCACTTCCCAAGGGTTACATGCTCAGTAAACCAGAGCTTAATTACTCTGCATCACCATCTAGAGAGCACAGGCTCTCCAAGGCTGGGAGAAGTCATCATTTGGATGGGGATCCTTTCTGCTGTTTGCTCTCCAGAGCAGCCCCTCTCTGATTTGTGCTCTGTTGCCACATCTGCTTTGGGGTATGGAACAGAACTTTCCATTTTTACTCCCTTTCCATGCAGCAAGAGGCATTTTTGGGGGTGAATTGGGACAAATAATTGAAGATTCTTTGTGACAACCACCCTAGAAATGAGAGGTTCTGGCCTGGCTTTGTCCCAGAGGGAGCTGTGATCCCCATCTGGGAGCATTTGAATATTGCCTGTGACAGTGCAGGAGCTGTGCATGGGAATTCACATTTCCCTTTTCCCGTGGCCCTACAAGAAAAAAGGATGTAAGTGACAGATGCTGAGCTTTGCTCCCCCTCTCCAGGAGAGCTCCTCTGCTCTTGGCAGGAGCAGATCAGAAGATTGCTTTTAGTTCCTGGGGTGGAAAGTCCTGTGGGCCAAGATTTCTCTGCACTGTTGGGAGCTGCCGCGATCGCCCCGTGAATAATGGAACGTTTTCATGTTTTAATCAGATGCAATTTTCCAAATGGTTTTTATGATTTAGCAAGTCCATTAAAAATGACATTTGTTCTGCTCTGACACTCCTAAGGAGCTCCACAGAGCATAAACACTGGAAATTACTTGTAAGGGGAAGAAGATATTAAAATTCCCCAGCCCCTGTGTACCAGAAATGCTGGTGCCAGCTTGGAGCAGAGCCACTTGATGTGCTCCGAGTTCTGCTGTGATTAGGGGCAGCTCCAGGCTGCTGCAGAGACAAAACCCTGATATTTCTCATGCTGTGCCTCTCAGATGCTCTACAGGACCAGATTTGAAGGCTGGTGTCCTGGCTGGAAGGACAGGTGTCTGCCAGTAAAGGCAGAAACTTCTCTTTGAAATGGAGAATGTCAACCCCCTTCCTCCAAATGATTATTATAATTTTGAAATTGGACAGCTCTCAGGAAGCATTTTCCAGCCTTGCTTCCATATCCTGTTCAGGCACTGAAATCTCTCTAAGTGGGGAACAACTTGCTGGAACTTTATCAAATTGTTTGCCTTTTTTTTTCAGTTTTTTTTTTCTTTTTTTGTTTCCCCAGCCACCACTTTCAAAATGTTCATTTCTTGTCTATCTTTAAAAATGTTTTTTTGCCCCTAAATTATGGATTATCCCAGGCCATACCTCTCTGGGCAGGGAATGCTGCTCAGGATTTCCAGCTGCCACCATGGGCTCTGCCAGGAAGGGGACAAGAGTGGATTTTAGCTTCCAGTGATTCCTCTGAAGCCCATTCCAAGCTGGATTTGAGCCTGAATGGACTTCCTTTTCTTTTCCTTCTCCTCTGCAGCCACCAACCACACACTGGGCCCTTGATGCTGTTTCAGATAATTTTTCCAAGTTGAAGCTTTTACTTTGCTCGAGGGAAAAACCTCAAATCAGGGTCCATCCAAAGGGAGCAGAAGATACCCCAGGGGAAACCTGTGCTGGGGAAATTGGTCACCACTCAGAAAATTACTGCTCTAGCCCTGATTAGCCATTAATTAGCCAGAGCAAGCTGCTCTTTCCAGCCTGCAGAATGTGTTCCCTGCTGCTCCAGCTTGGAATGTTATTCCCTTTCTCTTCAGTCCTGAATCAGGCATTGGTTTAACACCCCACAGTTGGCCAGGCAGGAACTTTGTTTTTTGCAGAAGTGCTGTCTTCAGTCCAAATGTGAACTCCAGAATTTCTTCCCATTTTATCTCCCTGTCTCCCCTTCTCCCTTGTGCAGGAATTAAAGTTTTTCACCTTAACAAGTGCCCAATCTTCCTGGATGTGGAAATAGCTGCAAGTCAGATTTTCCCTGTTAGATTCCATCTGCAAGAGCAGAGAGTTCTGCCTTTCTCCTCTGGATTGTTCAACTACACCCAAAACTATAAAAATAAATCCCTGATTGCTGATTGTGGAAGGTTTTGGGGGGCAGTAAAAGCATTGCTGGGAATTGCCAGGGGAGGCTGGGGAGAGGGAAGGTTTGGAATGAGGCTGGGAACGAGGGATGATTTCTCTGGCACTTCTGTTGCCTTCAGGGACAAATCTCTTGGAGGTGCCAGAACTTCAGTGGAGTTTTGGTGGCAGCAGGAATGGGAAGAAGCAGAGCAGTGTGGGCTCAGGGTACCAAGAGAAAGGGAAATACTGGGATGGGGGAATCCTGACTGCCTGGAAACAGCAGCTCTGGGCTTTGTGCAAGGGGAAAGTGATGAGAAATAACTCAGCTCTTGTGAGACACTGAAAATTGAACATTTCCCTTGGCTGGGGGCCCTGCAGAGGGTGCACAGGGGAAAGGCTGGAATCTGATTTTATTTGGAAACTCCAGGATCTTGCAGAGATCTGGTGGCACTGTGACCTTCCAGGGGATCCTGAGGGGAAAATCTGCCCTTGCCACAAGAGTGGGGCTGGATTTGAACCCAATCCCAGAATCCCAGAATTCTGCAGCTCCCTGCAGGAGCACAGGGATGGCTCCTGGTGTCCCCTGCTGCCAGCAGGTGCAGGTGACATCCAGGGCTCTGTCACCTGAGCTCCACCTGCCTGCCACAAGTGCTGGGAGCTGAAGTTCCAGCAGCAGGACGTGCCTCAGGTTCCTGCAGCCCTCCTTTGTTCCCCTGGAAGCTTTGCATGAGCATCAAGAGCTCCATCCTTGGGCTCTGCAAATTGCTCCAGTTCACCTCTGAAAGCAGCTGAGGGAAATCTCATTTCTCTGCTCCCTGGGGATGCATTTGGGGGAGAATCACAGCATCTTTAAAGTCTTTCTTCTCCCTCTACCCCAGTAAGGCAGGAGGGCTCTGTTATCCCGATTTTCCTGATGGGAGCAGCAGTGCCAGCAGCCTTTGGGCAGTTTCTGTTCTCTCTGATCACACTGTCTGCTCCTGAGCAGCCAAAACCTCCTGTGGCTGCGGATTCTGACCCTTGAAAACAGAATCCAGGGATGGTTTGGATTGGAAGGGACTTTAAATCCCACCCTGTTCCACCCCCTGCCGTGGGCAGGGACACCTCCCACCAGCCCAGCTTGCTCCAAGCCTGTCCAACCTGGCCTTGGACACTTCCAGGGATTTTTAGAGATATTTAAAGTGCCTTTTTCCTACTGAGAAGCTTAATCCTTTCAAAGGGGTGGTTCAAAGTTTCTGCCTGAAATATCTCAGTGGGTTCTGGGAGCTGAGCCTGGAAGTCAGGATTAGCAGCTAAACCCAACCCTCCCTCTCTTTATTACTGGAGATCTCCCTGAATCAAATAATCAGCATTTCTAGCCCCAATTCCCAAGCCTGGATGGACTTGGAATTATTTAGAAAGGACATTTCTTTCTCCTCTTCAGAGAAACTGGAGGCAAAATTCCTGATTCCCAAACCTGATGGGGCACTTGGTGTTATTTAGAAAGGACATTTCCTTCTTCAGAGAAACTGGAGGCAAAACCAGCTGATCCCCTCCAAAAGATTTTCCCCCTCCTGCTCAGATTTAAATCATTGCCACAACCAGGCCACAGAAAGAGGGAGACAGAACAGCAAAGCTGTGTGAGATTTGATGGTTTGTGATGTCACCAGCCCCCAAATTTACCCTGTCAGGACCCCCAGGAAAGGAGATGTAATCCCAGCCTGGGGAGTGTCTCCCATCCTGCTGCTCTGGCTTTCAATTTTTATTTTGGCAAACAAAATAAACGTGGAGGACACAGTGTTGGTGCAAACTGCTCCTGCACTGATCTGACTTTTCTCTATTTTTGCAGAGGGTTGGTGGGTTAGGAACCCAAGCAGGGACATGGGAGTGTGGAGAGGCATTCCCAGGGACTGGGACAATCTTTGCTCCTGGAACAATTGGAAAAGGGGGAGAAAATTCAGGAGCTACAGAGGGATCTTGGAGTTCTCAGTGCCACGAATGAAACATTTTAAAAAAATGTCTGCAGCTGAGGGAATCTGTTATCAGGAGCTGTCAGTCAGGGGAGGGATGGAGGGGGAGAGGGGAGAAGAAACAATTTAAAAGAAGAAAGGCAGAGCACAGCTCGTTTTATGAAACTCTTATTTTAAGTGATATTTGCTGAATTATTTGGGGTTTTTCTTGCCTTTCAAGCTCGAAGAAAAAAAGAAAAAAAAAACATTGATTCTTCTTTTTCTTTTGATTCTCAGATCTGGAGAATGTTTATTTAAGGAAAGGGAGATGCACCCAAAAGGGTTGGGATCCTAAAACCACAGCATTCCTTATTCCCTGCCCCGAGCTAATGGACCTGTGGAGTTCAGAGCCTGGAAGGGAAGATAAATATTCAGCTTTTATCTTTAATCCAAGAGCCTGGGAGCAGAGCTGATATTTCCTGTGTGTTCTCTGCACGTTCAGCTCTGCTCTGGATGAGTGGGAACAGCAGAAGAGGCTGGGCCTGGCACAGAGCTGACCCCAGCACCTCCCTTTTCTTATCCAGCCTTTATCCCACCACTGAAATTGCTGGGTTTGAATGTCAGCAGGGCAATAACTTTGATATCAATCATCACAGGTGCTTGGGAAATCAAAACAGAGACAGCAGCAGAGTCAAATGCAAAATTAAACCGAGCTCAGCTTTTAGGCTTGGCTGGGGTGTTGGGTCTAAGCCTGGAGATCCTCATTTAATTCTTGTCCTGCTTCCCACTGCTGGGCAGTTTTGGGGTGGTTTGCTGTGTTTATTTGGATTTTCTTTAGGCTGCACTAACAGTTGTCAGAGAATTTCCTTGGCACTGGAAATGGTGAAAGCTGGGGTGGAGTGATTTGGTTAATTCTGGATGAATCAAAATCTCAGAGTTTTGCTGCTAAAAATTAAAAGTTCTGCACGAATTAAGCCATAAGAATCCTGTTTGGGCTGGTTCTGCTCTCCAGAAGGCTCCTCTGTCCAGGAGCAGGAAGGATTGGCTGGGGTGGATTGAGCTGCCCCAGTGAGCAGGGATTGTTACACACCACTCTGGCTCTCAGCACAGCTCCTCCCTGTCCCCAAACCACCCCAAATCTCGATTTTTAACCCCAAAACAATCCTTAGGTTGCTCAGCTGCTGCCAGGGGAGGGAGGCAGAGGAGGGATCAGAGCATCTCTGGATGGCACAGGGAGGGAGGGAATGGTTTTTTCTCTATTTTCTGCTTTTTCTTTTAAAAATTGCAGTTCTTTTCAGGACCTCTGGGCAGGCACTGAGTGCTGGTGGCTCTGTCCTTGCCTTGCAGACCTTGGATTTATCCCCTGCTCTCTCACCTGCACAAACTTCTCAGTGACATTTTTCCATGGGTTTGCTTCGAATTTTCCAGTGCTTTTCAAAGGAAAATCCTCCACTGGCCTCTTCTACCTTTCTGCTTTCTGATTTTTCCTCAGATAAATTCCTGGAAAATACAATAAACCAGAAAATCTTTGGGGGTAGAAGGTGGACTGAGGTGATTTCTATTTCGTGCTTTTATTCCAAAATCTGAGGAATGAAGGAAATTTTGAAACAAAATGCTGTGATTGCTTTTTCAAAGCTCTATAAAGCTCCAGCTCCATGTAGGAGCTGGTGAGGAGGTTGGAACATTTATTTTATTTAATCCAATCCAATCCCATTCATTCTTGGGTTGTGATTTTCTAGCCCAGCATGAAAAGTCCTTGATGACTCTGGCACAGGTCTGTTATTATCTAATTGCTTTTCCAGAAGGCTTTCACCTGATAATTTGGATATTGTTACCCCTTCTGAAGCCTGATAACTCTACTCTACCAAAATCTGAGCCTATTTTTTATTAATTGTGGTTTGGGAACAGCTTCAGGCTCCTCAGGTCCATCATAAAGGACCTTCAGAAAATTTGGGTGAGAGAAGAGAAGCAAAGGAATTGTGCTGAGAGGGAAAGAAAATCAGGGGCTCATCAAGGTCACTCCAAAATTGCAGCAGAGTCTGAGACAGGACCCTGCTTCCTGCAGAAATCCTAAAAATCCCAGCTGGTGTTTCACTGCAGGCACCACAGGGTGTGTTTGGGCTGGTTTTTGTAGTCCTGGGGCACGTGGAGCTGGCCTGGGTCTCTGTGAGGAGAGGATTTCTGTGTAATCCGTGGTGACTCTGAAAGGTGCACCCACACTTCTGCAGCTTAGAAAGGTCATTAAAGAACTGGATAATTAAACAGAAGGATCCTGAACTGATTGCTCAGCAAATCCCCCCCATTTCTCTTTGACCTGCAGATAATTCACATTTTCTGAAAGCAGCTCTGCCTCAATTTTTTTTTCCCCATTCTTTAGGACAATGCCTTTGTTTCCACGAGTGGTGCAAGGATAAAACCCAAAAACTGTCTGCAAGAACAAATGGAACCAGCCCCAATCTGGGACTGGGGCAGCTGGGCCTCCAGGGAGAACTTTGCTATCAGGAAGTTTTTAACCCTCACACAGAATCTGACAGCAGAGAATTTCCTGAGGGTGGAGGCTTGTCTGGAGCAATCCCCAGAGCTGCTCTCACTCTGTTTGTAAAGGTTATTTCCCCTCTCTCAAGGGCTGATGGTTGAGGAGTTCAGGCTGGTTGAGAGTCTCCGACAGGTGAAGCTGTTTGAGCTTTTTCCTTGGACTTCTGCATCTCCTTGAGCAGAATTTTGGAGGAAGGACAGGGAGGGGATGGAGGGAGAGGAGAGGAGAGG
>WBND01001257.1:19082-41341 GCA_013398595.1 Tychaedon coryphoeus
CACTGTGACAGAATCCACATTTCTGGTCACATCCTGCATTGCAACCCAAGACAGAACACTAAGTCCCTTTCCCTGGATGTGACTGAGTTTCTCTGATTAAAAAGCAAAAATTGATTGTCTTAACCCAAACCTGCCAGAACCTGTGTGCAGAAATTTCCAAGCCAGACCCGTGAAAATCTGATTTTTGAGTGTGTGACCCATGTGAACGTACACAGAGCTGGCAATGATGGCTGTGACTGCACAAAAAGCTGCCTGAAAGTGGAATTTTTCATATTTTTGCCACGGGAAGCACTCAGGGAAGGAGCAGGGACACCTGGCTGCTGCTGCACTGAACATCTCGAGGTGGGCACTGTAATTCTCTGCAAGGCAGATGCTCCTGTCAGTTCTGTTGTTTCCTTGCCAAGATGCATTTTACCTCTGGGAGCCCTCAGGGGCCCATTTACCAGGGATAATTAATTAAATTAACAGGATTTTTAGGCCTGCTGAAGGTTGGCTTTGAAAGCAAAGCTGAATTTCCACAGCCCTGGGTAAACAACGTGCAGGTTAAAACTCCTGGCCGTGTCTTTCACTGGTATTAATCAGAGAAAAAAAAATCAAATTGTGCCAATTTACCCAGCTCCTTTCATCTGTGCTTTGCTCTTTCATATCTGCTCTGTCTCTGGGAGGTGTGGAAAAGCTGTTTTTCCATGGATCCCACAGGCCAAACTCAGCATCCCCTCCCTGTCAGCAGATTTTTCATCATCTTTCATGGAAAAAAATTAAATCTCATTAAAATCATCCCTTCCCCCTGAGCAGGGCTTGTTCTCTCTCCCCAGTTTGTTCTGATGAAACAATTCCAATGTTTGCACCCATTCCCTCCTTGGGAGAGAGGGAAAGATGGGAGGGATCAGCTGCTGTGGATATCTCTAAAAAAAAGAAACCAAACTATTTGAAAATCCTCATTTTTAGCAAAGATAACCCTGTTGGGTTGGAATTACCCCATGGCTTTCACTGGGACAGCTGCACAACCTTTTCCAAGGAGAAATTCCTGCTGATTTCCAGCCTGAACCTCCCCTGGCACAGCCTGGGGCCGTTTCCAAACTGACCCCAAATTATAACAGAGTAATAATTAAATTATCTTTATGGTCCCTTCCCACCTGCTCTGGATTCTGTGAACTTTGCAGCCTGGTTTTGGGAGGTCTCAGGATGCTGCAGCCTTTGGGTTGTTTTTTCATGTTTTTTTGGTTTTTTTGAGAGGATTGGTTTTGGGATTTTGTTTTTTGATGTTTCTCATCCCTTCCCACCCAGCAAATAATTGCATTTTAAACCAAGAAAGGTGCCCCTCTCCAGATTTCATCCTCAGGTTCTGCTTTCACTTCTCTCCATCATCACCTTCCTGTTTTAACACTGCTTTAATCTTTCCCACAGGGATCTCCAAGTCCAGCTCCCTGTATCCTCTTCTTCCTTTATTAATTATGGATTGCAGCAGTCCCAGGAGGGCCCAGACTGCACAGGAAATTTGGGGGAACTCCAAATAAAACCTGGCCCTGGGGACTTTCCTGTCTAACCAGAAAAAAATCCCAGCCAAGATCCTTCCAGCTCTGTTGTTGCCACTCTCCAGGTACAAAATGGGATGAAATTTCCACTAATTAGGAAGCTGCTGAGACAGAGCAATAGTTGAAAAAAGCTGGAACTCTCACTTCCTCCTGAGTTTTAAATAACTGGTTTAGCTGTGGTGTCTTTCCAGGGCAGAAATGATTGCAGAACTCGAGAGCTGTGGTTTATCAAAGCAAATAAAGGGAGTTTTCAATGAAGGATTAAAGCTGGGATGTTGTTCTAAGCCTCCCTCAGATGTTCTCCCTCAAGTCCAGGTGGCAGATTGGTGAAAAAAAAAAGATAATTTGAGGAAATTTTGGACATAAGAGTTGAATTTGAATGGCAGGGTGGAAAGCCTGAGGGAAAGCCACGAGCATGAACCACCAGTGGACAGGGAATGCTGTCAGTGCAGAGATTGGCCTGAGAGAAATAAACCCTCCCCTTCAAGGTTTCCCCCTAAATTCAGTCCAACAATGAGCTGCAAACCCTTGGGAGCACAGCTGAAGCAGGATTTTGGTTTTCCAAGGTTTAGGAGCCACGAGTTTGATTTTTTTCAGGATGGATGTTGTGTTCTCAGCATCTCTGTCAGCCCAGGGCTTCCCCAGCTGAGCTCCTCTGATTCTGGATTTTTCCAGCAGCAGTTAAACCTTCACCTGCAAATATGAACTAGGAAAAGATGGAACAGCTCAAGGATGGGTTTGCTGCTCCCTGCACCACTTCTTACCCCACTCCCCTCTCCACAAGCCTTGATGAAAGGGTAGAAAATGCAGAGCTGGGCTCTGCCTGACTCAGGATTCATTTATTTTCATCAAGGAGTCAAATCTTGATCTCCAAACCATCAATATTTCAGGGCCAAGGCAAAGCCCAGGGTGGGGGAGGAGAGCTCCCTCAGTCTCCAGGCTCTCCTCGTAGTTAAAAGTTCACCGCAGAAAATTTGATGCTTAATAAATTGGAGCCTTCTCTGCTTTAAATCATTTCTACAGCAATTGCAGAAGAAAATATAATTATTACAAACTGGTCATTTGTTACTGAGAAATCTCATTAAATTGACTCCGTGCTGGAAGGTTTGGTGGGGGTGGAAGGGGAGAAGAGGCAAAAACCTGACAGAGGGGTGGGAGAGGAGTCTCTTAATTACAGATTGATTCTTGCTGGTGATTGAATGTAGAAAATAATCAGCTCATCCTTTCTGCTGGGGCAGCTGGGAGCTACAGGGACCTTTTTGTCTTCCCTGAGCTGCCAGCACGGTTTGCTGATGGCCTGGGGATGCAGGAATAGCCTGGAGAGGGTGGGGAGAGCACACCCAGCCTGGGCCAGGGCAGGGCTGCTCCCCTCCCCGGGACCAGCCCGGGCCAGGATTTCATTCACTCTTTTCTCCTCAGCACGTCTTCATTTCGTGCTGAGCGATCCCACAGCCCTGCAGCTCCACAGGGAGAGTCTGGGAGCCCAAACCCAGCCCTGGGCACGGCTCAGGAATCCCAAAATCCCAGCGTGGTTTGGGGTGGAAGTGTCAGGAGAATTAACCCACAAACACCAGAGGTTTCTGTCCAAAAAGCAGACAGAGGAGTCGCTTTTGGATTTATTCCAATAAAGGGAGAGGCCATGGGACATTCCCCTGGGATCTCTCCAATTTTTGGAGGATGCAGCCTCCTTTTATCCCAATTTCCCTCTCTCTTTCCCCATTGCTGAGGTGCTTGAGAGGCACAGACTTCCCAAACACCTGATACCTGAGATTCCCCTCTAATGTCCAACCCTCCCTTTTCATTTTTAATTCTTACTGAATTCATAGTTTCCCCCCATTGCTCCTTTCATCTTCCAATATCCAATTTCATTTATCAGCAGAACTACAGTTTGTTTGTAAAGGCTCTGGAAGGGGCTCTGAGCTCTCCTTGGAATCTTTTTCCTCCCAGCCTGTCTCATGAGAAAGTTGCTCCAGCCTTGTGAGCACCCTCTGGACCCATCCCAACAGATCCATGTCCTTACTGGACACAGGAGGGCAGGGAAAATGGGACAATCACCCTCTTTTGGTCACTTTTCTTTTAATGCATCCCAAGATATGGATTTCCTGGGAAGCTGGGAAAGCAGGAGCTGCTGAAATCTCCCTCTCCAATCTCAGCCAGCTCCCAGCAATGTGTGTGTGTACAAATGCAGATTAAATAAATTTACAGGAACGCTCTGAAACGGGCGAGGATTTAAGGTGGAGCCTCTCCAAAATCAAAGAACAGAAATTAAAGTTCTGTTATCACTCTCAGGAAAGATATCCACGACCACAAAGTGCCAGAATCACAAGGGGAAGCGATTGCTGCTGAGGGGGATGTGATTTTTTAGAAAATGTTCTTTCCAAGGAGGAGAATATTGTGTGTTTTGACATCCAAATGGAGCAATTGTTTTTGTGAAATGACTTTTCTCCAGTTTTAGGCCTTTTTAGTGGCTTCTCATCTCGGAGCCTTAAAGGAAGAAATTGCTGAAATCTGACAAATTGATAGACCATAATGATCTAATGGTGTGTGGTGTGATTGTGAGGAAGGAGGGGAAGGAGAGCAGAGTCTCTGCTGGCATTTTATGGAAATTATTCCTGGACGTTTAGCTTCTCTTTTCCCAGCACTGAGAACAATACCAAGCACCCAGTGGATTTCCCTCCATAAAGACAGCAAAACTTCCTGCAGTGCTGGGTGGAGAAGGTTATCCAAATATTGGAATATTTATTTCAAATAAATCCAAATATTATGGAAATCAGCTTTTTCTTTTTTCTTTTTCTTTTTATTTTTCTTTTTTTTTTTGGTCCAATTACCAATGCACACTCAGGATCTTGGGCAGCAAAGCCCCAGTAAAAAATTAATAGAGGCTGGAGCACTCAGGCAGCCCCATGGGAGCTGTTATCTTTCACTCATGGGTTAACACCACATTTGGCTTAAGTAGGAGCAGCAGGATAAAAAAGAAATAATTTAAGAAAAGAAATTAAAAGTGATTGCACTGACAAAACTAAATAAATGTTTGGCAGTCCTGAATTTTTTACAGACTCTTCTCCTGACTGCAGACCTTCCCTCAACTCACCCTGATTTTTGTAGTTGCTTCCTGCTGGTTTAAAACTGTTCCTTTTCTGATTCTGGATACATTTCACAAGGAAACTGAAATGTCACCCAGCTTCAGCACTGAACTTTTGCTCCCTTTTTGCATCTGAAGTCACTGGAATAAAGAAGCAATTTCGCCCAGCAAAATGCAGCCTGTGAAATTAGGGAGGCAAAAATTCCAAAACAATACAAGCCAGCAAAAGCAGAACGCTTGGATCGTGGCCAGAAGTGGAAATAATTGAATATTTTGGGGATTTGCAGCAGCCCAGGGGCAGGGCTGGTGGGGGTGGTTTGGAGGTGCCTCCTGCTGGAGATGCTCTGCTCAGTGAAGGGGCAGGAGCAGGCAGGGATGGGATGGGGTTTATCCCTCTTGGAAAGGGAAACAGGCATTCCAGGGGTAGGAAAATATCCCAAATATCCCTTTTTTGGTGCCTTTGTGAGGTTGTCATGGTTGGGGCTGGAAGGGAGCTTAAAGCTCATCCAGCTCCCAGTGCCCAGCCTGGCCTTGGCCACTTCCAGGGTTTATCTTCCCCTGTTCAAGGGTTTTTCTGGAATTGTGGCTTTTTGTTTTGTGGTGTTTTGGGGTGGGAAGACCCTACAGAGCACACAGGTCACTCCTCTGCTTTGTGTCCACCAGAGATAAGGGAGAGGGGGGAGTTGGATGCCCCTCAGAGTGGTGACACAGCCCAGGTGTCACTGTGTCCTTCCAGCAGCATCTGTCCCTCCAAACCCATTCCAAGCTGCTTCCCAAAGAACAGATAACTGCAGCCAGCCAGGCTTTTCCCTGCCCTGCCAAATCCTGGGAATCTCCCCAAAACCAGCTCCTGGTGCTGGCCCAGCCTCACCCCAAACCAGAGCTGCCAGGACCTGCCTGGTCCCACACAGGGGAAGGAGAGAGGGCTCTGAATTCCTGCCAAGCAGCAGAACATGGGCTGGGGGAGCAGCTCCTGTAATAAAGTTATTTCAGTCATTAATCCAGGCCAGGAAACTCAGACAATAATCTTGGAGGCTCTTGATATCCATAAGGAACTGGGAAGGTGACAGCTCTCGTTCCACTGAATGACCAAATAAAAACCTTCAACGGCCAAACCAAGAAATAATAAAAGATTTGAAACACAAAGTCTGGAGAGCACCGGTCTTCCCAACCAAACCCAAAATATCATTGGGCTGGCAGAATTCCTACAGAAAAATAGTGCAAAGCACCAATAAACATCAAATCCTTCTCCTTCTCCCCCCCAAAAATTGGTATTCAGGTTGTGCAGGCGCAGCAGCAGTGCAGGGGATGTGTCGAGGCAGTGCCTGTGAGCTCTGGCTGCTGTCTGATGTTCAGGTTTCGTCTCAGCTGTGACAATCCTATCTGATCATTAATAATACAATAATGAAATAGCGACTGGAGAGACACTTGGATAATCATCTGAGCAAAGGCTCATTAGTGCCACAGAACAATCGCTGCCGTGTAATAACAGATCCCAGGAAATTTCAATTAGAGCTGGAACTCTGTTGCAATTTCATTTTATTTCCAGCCAGCCAGCGCGTGGTGTAATTGCAATCAGCCAAGGCAACACAAGCTCCTCTAACTCAAACCTTCCCATGGGAATGGAGGTGGGCTGCCAGGCTGGATCCTGAGGTTTTTATCCAGCATTTCATTTCAATTCTGCCTTAACAGAGCACACAGAAGTGGATGTTGTTCCTTGCAACAGAAAATGCTCCCCTTGTGCTGAGCTGGAATTGGGAGAGAATCACAATCCCAGGCTGGGAGCATGGCAGGGACACGTCCCTCTAATCCAGACTGCCCCAAGCCCTATCCAGCCTGGCCTTGGATGTTTCCAGGGATGTGGAGTCCCCTCTGTTGGATTAAGGATTAAGGAATTGGATTAAGGAAAGCTTTCCCAATATCCTGCTGCTCTGCAGAAGTGGAAAAACTGACAGGCACCTGCCACTGTACAGGAGTCAGGGAGCAGAGGCAGCTGGCAGATTTTTTGGGGGGAGAATCAGGATATCAGCATGTTAAAAATCCAACATTTAACCCAAAATATTTCAGCATTTTGTGCTTGGGGAGGGAATGAGGTTTGCACTCCCTCCTTCGATTCTCCCACCGTGCTGGACACAAACCAGGGGGGTCCTGCGCTGCTCCAGAGCTGCCCTTCCCTTGTCCTGCTGCTGTTCTGGTGTCCCCTGTGCTCCCTGCCACGTCCCTTTGTCCTTGGGCAGGACAGCAGGGCGTCCTCAGGGATTTAACCAAAGGTCCCCACCCCTTCTGTCCACCCAGCCCGCGCGGATACTGGCTGGCAAAGCTCCAGGATGAGTAATTGCATCTCACCACCTCATTAACATTTCTCAGCTTTCAGATGGACGCTGGGTTCTCCTTCCCTGCCTGGCCTGGCCCCTTTTGTCTGTCCTTGGGTGCTGTTCCAGGGAAATGCAGGGAGGTGTGTGTGTAACAACTGCTGGAGAGTGGGGTGAGCCCTGGGGAACCCTCCTGGTCCATGGGCAGCAGCTGGGGAGGAATTTGGGAGGATGGATGCTCAGGCTGGGATGGTTCCTGTGGAAGCTCAGGGCTCTCTCCTGCTGGACAGAAGTGAGGTTTCCTCCCCAGTGAGGTTTCCCTTCAGGAGTCCTGGCACCCCACACCCGTCCCTGTGCCCACCCCAGCTCTCTGATATTCCTGTCTGCACACAGCATGCTGTCACCTGGCTGTCACAAAGTCACCCAGTGCCCTGGCAGGGACATTTCCAACCCAGGGATGAGCCTGGAGTCATCATGGACTTTGTAACAGAGGGACATTCTCAGCAAATTTGGGAAATCTAACTCATCAATACTCAGTTTAATTTGCAGAGCTGATGGTTTTGTGCAAACCAGGCCTTGTCTCCAGGCATCACCTGTGGAGGCAGCACCTGGGGACGTTTGGGATGGAAAGTGATTTTGTTTTAATGCTTTATCTAAACCTTTTAAAAAGTTATTTGTTATCAGCTTACATTTCCCTGTGAGCACCAGGATCCTGGTGGTGCAGAACAAGAGGACAGAGTGTGTGCAGCAGGCAGCAAGGTGCACTTGGATCTCCTACACTTTGGCTTTTAGCTGGGGATGCAGAAAATGAAGTCTCTTGGCACCGTTGCTCCCTGCTCTCCACGATAATTGTGTACATATTGAGCTCCACGGTATTTGCTGGCATTTTGGGATGAAAAAAATGGCTCAAAGGGCTCACAGCCTGACCCAATCCAGGAATTTTCATGTTGTTGAGGAGCTGGAGGGGTCAGCAAAGGCACCTCAGGGTTCCTCTGCTCATGCACGGTAGGAATGGAGCTGAACCCCAGATCTCCTGCAGCTCTGGGGCCAAGAGGCAGCACAGGGCCCCCTCCAGCCTGGTGTTTGCAGGGACTTGAGGACTGCTCTGGGGGAATGTTTCCATCAAGGCGAGCAGCCACACATTCCCTGAATTCCTGATTTTGTCCTCCGTCCCCTTGCCAAGGTGCCCTGGGGAGGATTCCATCAGCTGCACCCTCACAGCCCGGAGCAAATTCCATCCCATTCCTGGCTGGTTCACTCCTGAGCTGCTGGACCCTTCCCAGCTGCTCCCACCCACACCCCTCACAGCCTGGAGCACCTTCATCCTCCCAAAATGCTGCTCTCAGCTGAGGGAGAGCGCAGAACCCACCGGGGCCGTTTGCAGCAGCCCTGCCAAGGCTTGGAGAGGCTCTGGCTGCAGGAGGAGACAGGAATGTGGGATAACCGAGGAGCAAACACAGCTCAGGGGAGGGAGGGATGTGCTGGGGGGAGGGAAGAGCATTCCAGAGCAAGGAAAGGAGCTTTTGGCTCGGGATAGGCAGAGGGTGCCAGGAGTGAGCAGAGCAGGGCTGTGCCCCAGCTCACCTGGCACAGAGGGTTCTGTCTTGGGTGCAACGCAGGATGTGACCAGAAATGTGGATTCTATCCCAGTGCCCCTGATCTCCTGGCACACATTATCTGCTCATGGGCCAGCTTTAAACCAGCTGGGGCAACCATCTTTATCTTTCCACAGCCCATCCTCCCTCCAGATCTCTCCTGTTCACGGCCATTGAGTCCCAGGGCATGGCTGATAAAATTCCATCATCCCATGGGAGATGCTCCAGCCAGGGCAGGAGCCAAGACTTTCCTACCCAGATAAAAACTGACATTTTGGACACCAAGGCATCTTCCTCCCACTGCATTCCAGAGGAAAGCCAGACCTTTCCACATCATCCCTGCACCTTCAGAGGAAACTGCACCTTCTCCAGGAGCACTGCTCCAGCTGAACCACATCTGCCCCTGCAGGAGGATGCAGCCACCATGGAATGGCACTGCTGCCAACACCCTGCCTGACTGACGGGTGTCAGCCTGGATTCTGGCTCTGGCAGGGTTTGGGATTGTTCTTTGTAATACTGCATTTCTATTTTAATTTTCCTGGTAAAGAACTGTTATTCCTAATTCCCATATCTTTGCCTGAGAGCCCCTTAATTTCAAAATGATAATAATTTGGAGGGAGGGAGTTTACATTCTCCATTTCAAAGAGAAGCTTTATTGGCAGCCACCTGTCCTCCAAACCAGGACAGTGACTCAGGGCTGCTTTTCCCACTTTTCCTGCCATTTTCCCCCCATTCCCATGGCAGGTGAAGGGCTGCACGTTCAGCCTGGCTGCTGAATCCTATCTCCCCCTGACAGGTTTCTCCTCTCGTGTTTTGGCAGTGCTTGTAGTGCCTGTCATGTCAATAAAGCCTTTCCCCTAATTTGAATTTATCTGAGCGTTTGTGCAGGTTTATCCATGTGTGAGAGGAGCTGTGTGTGAGATGGATTTATTTCAAGAGGGATGTGCCAGTGTTTGCCAATAGCCAGGAGTCACAAACACCTTGGAACAGCTGTGCCCTCATCCTCATCTTGTTCTGCTGATGCTCAGACAGCCCCCAGAACACGGCTGGGACACAATGTTCCTTGTCCTGCTTTTTCCTGGTGTGACAGGAGCTGTTTAGCACCTCTGAAAGAATCAAACCTTAAACAAATGGCCCTAAAAACCCAATTTCTTTGCAGTGGAGTTCTGCTGGCATGTCCCAAACTTCTCTGAAAATGTCTGAGCCCGAACAGTGATGGATAAAGCAACTCTGAGGTCAGGGGAGGTTGAAGCTGTGATTATTTGGATCTGGAATTGTCCCATTCCCTGCTAGATCCACACTACACGCTTTTCCTGGGGCAGGATTTAGGATCTAGGGTTTAGCTGGACCCTAGGACAGGGTTTAGGTTGGGATTTTGTTCTCACCCCAATGTTTGCTCCCTGCAGCCTCCTGGTGCTGAAAGCTTTGTCCTCTGTGATCTGAGCTTGGCTTTGTCCCCATCTCTGTCAGACTTTTGTGTTCTTTCCTGATATTTGTCTCATCTTTAGTTGTTTCTTTAATTAGCTGCAGCTTTTTCCTCTCTTTGATCTTGCTCTGGTCTGCTGAGACCATCAATAATCTTAATGGAGAAAAGGTGCTTTTTTTTTTAGCTTTGAGATTTTTCCTTTTCTTTTCTTTGAGTCTTTTTTTGGGGGGGGAGGGGAAGATGGGGAAAGAACTAAAGAAAAGGAAAATTATCATCATTTTACCTGTCTTACCTGCCACTTCCTTATTGAAATCTGGAGAATGAGGATGAAGTGGTGGTTCTGGCTCTGTTCTTTCACCTCCCTGCATTTCTGAGAGCAGGTGACAGATCCTTGGGCTCGCTGCAGGCAAATCCCAAATGGGGCCTTGCTTTGCTCAGCAGTCAGGTTTGCTTCCTAATCCAAGGCTTTGCTTAGGTTCAGATTGGATTTTAGGATTTTCTCAGAGGGTGGAGCTGTGGCTGCCCCATCCCTGGAAGTGTCCAGGGATGAGGCACCAGCCCCTGCAGGGATGGAGAAATGGGACTGTGCCTCCCCAGGGAGAGGAGGGAGAGGGATAATGGAGATCAGCGAGCTCAGGACCTCACCTGCACACCAAAACCAACAGGGACTCATCAGGGACTCTGGGATCCAGAACTCATCCCAGCAAAGTGGCCAAGCCCAGGAGTTTTTCTTAATTCTTATTGTGAAATGTTCTTATTTATTCCTAAGATTTTTTTCCTCTTTTCTTAGTATTTTCTTAGTTCTAATTATGCATTTCCTCATTTTTCTCAGACAGCCCCTGATTAATTCCCATTAAGGAGCTGGGATAATCCCCCTCCCTGGGGAAACATCCCCAAAGAAAAGGGGGAGAGGGATCAGTCTGGGGGCTGCTGTGGGGAATGAAGGAGAAGGAAGTGGCTTCTCCAGCACAGACACCATGCTTGTTAACTCCAGATCATCCTGCTCTAATTATTATAATTAGGGCCTTGATGAGAATCTGTTGACATAATGTTCCTCAAGCCATGAAGCTCCAAAATCTGTTACAAACACAATTTTCTGCACCCAGGGCAGAAGGAATGGCTGACCATGGGCAGTCTGGGCATTCCTGGCTGGCAAAATGACCATTCTGGAAGCCAAATGTGCACTGAAATATGAATTATGAGAAGGGTGAAGGAGAATTTTGCCTCTTCACCTGCTGAAATCATCGCAGCTTCTGTGATTTTGGAGTTTTACTACAGCTCCAGTGAATGCTGCAACTCCCAGCTCCTGATGTAATTCAATCAAAAAGGAACCGACAGGGAGGTGGGGAAAAAAAAAAGACACAAATCCTTAAATTCCATATAAAAATAGATAAAAGCAACTGGCTTAAAGGATTTAGTTGAGCCTTATTTAAGAACTTTTTTTTTTTTTAAAGGAGAAGAAAATGAATTTAGCACACACAAACTCTTTTACTTTGCTCATCAAAGGGTCACAAATTTTCGCTCAGATCCAGATCACAGCAAGATTATAAAGGTCAGAGAGGGGAAATAATCTGGATGGGAGAGGTGGGAAGGAAGGGCAGCTGCACAATGTCCCCAGCACCTTCTAATTATGCTTCCCTCTGCTTGCCAGCTCTCAAACAGAAGGCAAAATTTGAAATAATACATCCATTAAGGCACCTTCAGTGCCTGTCAGATTTGCTCTAAGAGGATTCTGCTTATTACACACTGGTAAGGTTTTTATATTCATAAAATTCCATCAGAGCAAGCCAAAGAAAAAGAGGGAGGAAGAGGAAAACCTGCCTCTGGAATGGGGCTGGGCTGGAATTAAAATCCTGCCCTGTGCTGGCAAAAGGCACAGGCGTGGACAGGTTGGCCTGTGCCTCTTTGAAGTGATGTTCCTACCGAGTTTGGGCATATCCAGGGGGTGCCAGGCAACAATCTTGAAGAAATCTGGAATTGTAGGGAAGGGATGTGGCGGTATCAGGGATTTTTGGGGTTTGGAGCCATCCAAGGCAGCGCTGCCAGGTTGGTCAGGAGAGGAAGGGGGATGTAGGATGCTTAGAGAAAGGGGGGACACTCCTGGAATGATCTGGGATTTGCTTCCTGGCTTTAAAAAAAAAAAAAAATTAAGCTCTGCTGTCCCTTTGCCAAGCTCTGGGTGTGCAGAGGAGCTGTGGGCAGGGTGTGCTCCTGCTCCTTGCTGTGGTAATTCTCCTTCTGCCTCTCAAACTCACCCAGTGCCACCTCCCCATCCTTCCCACAGCTCTGGGGATGGTTCTGGCTCTTGTTTGCAGTTTTTGTCTCAAATTCAGAGCTGGGCTCTGGTTTCAAGGCTTGCCCAGGTGTCCCCTGTGCTGTGACCAGGGACAGGCTCCAGAGCTGGGTCAGGGCAGGGTTAGCTTGGATAGCAGGAAAAGTTCCTTTCCCCAGGGAATGGTCCCAACCCCGAGGCTGCCAGAGCTCCAGGAGGGTTTGGACAGGCACAGGGTGGGATTTGGGGATTTTTCCACCTCAGCATATTCTGATTGTCCCTAGCACAGGTGTTCCCCCCGAGATCCTCCAGAGGAAGATTCTGTGTGTCAAATCAAAACCCTGAGCGTGCCCTGCGAGCAGGAAAGCTCTGAGGATGAGCAGCACTGGAAAAAGGGGCAGAATCTCTGCTGGGGATCAATGAAATGCCTTTTCTGTGTGATTAACTCTGTTTTCAGCACTGCACCTCTGTCTCTTTGGACAGACACAGAAGCCACCTCTCCCTTCACCTTGCTTTGATGGTTTCAGTCCAAATCTGTCAACACAGGAGTGGTAGCAACCTACACAGGCAGCATTTTATTTAACAAGATGCCTTTTCCTCCTCACCACCGTTTTTCATTTAATCTTTCAAAGCCATAATTATCTAATATTAATGGTCTCATCATCACAACGCTCACAGGAAGACAGTGGAGCTTTTGTCCACAGAGACAAAGATCTCTGAAATTAATGTAACGCTTGTACAGGATTGATTTCAACCTCAGAGTTGCCCTCAGCCGGAGGGACCAATCTGTTTAAAAATATCTGCTGCTAATTACCCAAAGAGCCATCATTCAGCTGCAGGATTGAGTGAAATTGTCCTTCACATGTCACATCCACCTACAAACCCTCCCAGCCTTCATTGTTTTTGTGTGGCTCCGAAAACACGTCGTGGTTTAACCCCAGGCAGGAGCTCAGCTCGGCCCCCAGGGTGGGATGGGGGAGAGAAGTGGAGGAGGAGAGGTGAGAAAACTCGTGGGATGAGATGAAGATGGTTAAATAGGTAAAGCAAAAGCCAGGAAAGCAAAGGAAAACAAGGAATTCATTCTGCACGTTCCATCATCAGGTGTTCAGCCATTCCCAGATGGGCTCTGAACATCCCCTGTGTCTTCTTCTTCTTCCTCTTCCTCTTCTTCTTCCTCCTCTTCTTCCTCCTCTTCTTCTCCTTCTCCTTCTCCTTCTCTTCTTCTTCCTCTAGCTCCATGTGCTGAGAGAAAATCAACTCCATTCCAGCCAAAACTAGTACAAAAAAATTGAGATATTTTATATCTGTTCCAGAAGGGAAGGGAGAAATTGGGAACTGAGCTATGCAGGAGTGGGATCTGTTATTGCAATGAGGAATCTGCCCCATCCCTGGAAGGGTTCATGGACAGGGTGTGGAGGATCCTGGTTTAAGTGTTCCTGATCATGGCATTGTTGGAATGAGATGAATTTTCAGGTCCCTTCCAACCCAAACCATTCTGGCATTTGGGAAAATGGGAAATGGTCTCATCTCCACCTTCCTTCAGAGCTTTGAGAGAGCCCCATTTGGAGACAATAGCAATAATTAAAGGTGCAAGGCTTGGAGCTTTGGGTGTGCAGATGATTCCAGACCACAGAGCTTTAATCTTGGTTTTAACTCCTGTGCTCCAAGAGAGTGGGGAGAGCTGTGACAGCACGAGCTGGCACAGGGAGCACTGGGGCAGGGAGGGGACAGAAAGGGCTGAGTCCTGCAGAGTGTGGCTGCTTGTGCCTCCCTCGGTGGCTCCAGATGGCCCAGCCCACACAGCCTGGAGCTGAGACAGCCCTGGGGAATGTGAGGCACGACAGAGGCAGCGCTGGGAGCCAGGCCAGCAGCTCCAGGGCACTGGGAACGCAGACCTGGCAAATCCCCTCTCCCCTGGGCTTGATTCACCAGCAGCCAAACACTTCCCAGGAAACTTCCCCAGATATCCATGAAAATCCACGGGAACAAACCCTCCTTCTTTTAGTTTTCATCTCCTTCTTTTCTTGTGTTGATGAAAAAGGGTTTTAGTGGAGGAAAGCAACTTGGATTAAAAAAAAAAAAAAGATTCTGTGCTCCTTCTTGCACATCATTCCTCTTCTCTCTCACCCTCAAGGTCGAGCATCCACCAGAGCCACTGGAGTTGTGTGGGATTAAAGGCAAGGGGAGGGAATTCAGGAGTTTTACCTGGACAGGTGTGGCTGTGGCTGCTCCAGTGCTCTATTTCAGAGCTGGATTTTGCATCACCAGCTCTACTTTGGCTCATTTTCCACCTGTGATTTCTTGGAAGGCTCCACACTCAGAATTTATCTGCTCCTGGTGGCCTTTGCCTTGTTCCTCTCCGAGTGCTGATGGTGTCATGCAGCCAAATCTCCATTTTCCTGCCACCCCCCAGCCCAGCAGGGTCAATAATTAAAGTCCTTTCTTCTTCTCCCTGACACAGCCCAATCCTGGAGGAAATTGGAAGCTCCCACAGGCAAATCTGGAATGGCTGCTGGCCCCATTAATTTCCTTCACATGTCATCAAGACAGGTGCAGAACGAGCCTAATTAACCTCAAAGCTCCAAAAATTCAGGAGCTGAGTTGGGTTTTATTTTTAGGAATTCACTCCAGCAGCATCTGTCTGATGGGTTTGGAGGGGAGAGAGGTGGGAAATGCTGGATAAGTGGAAATTTCTTGCTTAGAACAGGAGGGGAAGAAGTTGAGAGCAGGAATGTCCAAGCCCTTGATGCCTGAAATCCCACCCAGGTGACACCACGGCTGCTTTTGGGTTTGCAAACAATTTTACTGAAGAAAATTGGGGGAAACAGCAAAAAAAATGGGGAGGGAGAGATCCCTGACTATGCCAAAATTGCATCAAAAGGTCTGGTTTTTGTGGCAGTGCATGAGGAGAAAAGAGCAGCACTGAGAGGAAAATCTAGGAGTGTGTGGATTTTGTGGCAGAGGAAGATTTGCCTGGCTCTGGGGATCAATATCTCCAAAGCCAGGCTGTAAATGCCCCAGCCTGGTATTTAGGGACTTATTTTTACCTCGGTGTATAATCCTAAATGGAACACGATCACGGAAAATGACGCTTCTCTGCCCTGAAATGCTCTTTTTAAGGGGCTATTTCTGCCTCCCCCTTATTCCTCCCCACCTCCTCCATCCCCAGAAGCTGAGCTGCCTCTCCCCAGCGTGACTCAGCCTCTGAATGAACCAAACCTTCCCAAAAACACCAAAAAAACCCTGCAGTGCTGGGAGCTGCTGCTGTTTGATCAATCAGAGGGGAGTGAGAAAAGCACATTTGCTGCAGCACCACGAGCTGGATGTGCTGGGGCTGCTCTCCCAGCTGCTCCTGGCTCTGGGAGCTGGGGAAGAGCCCTGGAAGAGCAGCAGCAGCTCAGAACAGCCCGGGCACCACGGGAGGGAGCCGGGGGATGCTTTCAGATGAGTCCTTAATTAATGAGCCCATGCAGAGAAGCTGCAGCTCCAAGTGGCCTCCCCAGCACTTTGTCTGAGTCAAATCCAGGGAATCCCCGCGGAATTCCAGCTGCTGGATGTGGATCCCTGCCTTTAGTCGGGGAGTTTGGTTCCATCCTTTAGCACAGAGATGCTCTGTGCTGTGCTGGCAGCAAGGCAGGGCCTTTTCCCAGCGCTGAGCAGCTGCCAGGATGGGATTGGGATCCAGGAGAATCCCCAAAGCTGCAGCCAGCCATCCCTCATGGGGGGAGGAAATCCTCCCTCAGCCATCCTCAGCTCCCCCACCATCCAAATGGAGATCTTTAGATGGGATATGGGGGAGGAATCCTTCCCTGTGAGGGTGGGGAGGCCCCAGAATGGATTTCCCAAAGGATGCCCCATCCCTGAAGTGTCCAAGCCAGGCTGGATGGGATTTGGAGCAATCCAGGATGTCCCTTCAACAAAGAGCAGGGAATTCTCAAAGGTCTGTCAGGAAAATGAACCCACAAACACCAGAGGTTTGTGTCCAAAAAGGAGACAGAGGAGTCCTTTTTGCTTTATTCCAATAAAGGGAGAGGCCATGGGGCATTCCCCTGGGATCTCTCCAAGTTTTGGAGGATGCAGCCTCCTTTTATCCCAATTTCCCTCTCTCTTTCCCCATTGCTGAGGTACTTGAGAGGCACAGACTTCCCAAACCCCTGATACCTGAGATTCCCCTCTAATGCCCAACCCTCCCTTTTCATTTTTAATTCTTACAGAATTCATAGTTTTTTCCCCATTGCTCCTTTCATCTTCCAATATCCAATTTCATTTATCAGCAAACCCACAGATTGTTTGTAAAGGCAAACATCTTTTTTCCATTCATCAGTCAGTGGAATCCATCCCATTGTTCCTTTTATCTCTCAGTGCTGGTTTTATCCACCAGCAGACCCACAGCTCGTTTGTAAAGACAAATCCAACATTCCTCTCAGGTCCTTCCCAAGCCAGGCCATTCCATGACACCAGGAGGGGGATAAATGGATGTTTGTGTTTTCCAGAAGAGCTGCTTTGATGGGGTTTTTTTTTGGGTTTTTTTTTGGAGATGACATTAGCACAAGCAGTCAGCTGTAACCTCTGGGCAGATCAAAACCCTGCTGGAGCAGCTGGCTGGGAAAAAACAACCACTGAGGTGTTGCTAAATGCTTTTATTTCCTGCCACTCCGTTGTTTGGAGATCCTTGTCAACGAGGAAAGGGAAAAAAAGTTTAATTTGCTCTAAACCCGTGTTCAATATCTGGGTCCCGGCATAGCTCAGCAGCACAGACGCTCCTCTGTTGTTCTCCCTCCCTTGAATAATTCTGTGAATTAAATTGGGAATTGGGTGATTCACAGCGTTTAGAGCCTATTTTGGGAGGAAATGAGCAGGGCTGTGTGGGCTGAATTCACACCTTGGTGTGGCTCTTCCCTCCCTCCCTTTGCTGCTGCCACTCATCCCAACCATCCCAGTCCCTCTCCAGGATCCATCCAGGCGCTCAGCACCTTCCCAGCACATCATTTCCTCGAAAAATGCCAAAGTTTGGCCTTACTTCTGCAAAATTCAGCTCTTTTTTTTGGTATGTGTGTGTGTGTTTCCTCCTTCTCCCAATCCCACTGTGCTGCAGAATTGAGATTTTTCCACTCCCTTTCCTAAAAATGATTCCATTCCCCTATCTGCAAGGTGTTGTCACAAAGAGAGGGACACTCTCACCTTTACATTTGGATCTTCAGGGCAAGCAGAGCTTTTCCTTTTTGGAGTTTATGGCCTGGCAAACCCCCTTGGGAATAATTCCTGCCACTGTGACACCTCCCAGCCAGGGAACACGAATTTTGGGGTGGCCACAGATGGCACCAGACACAGGAAATGTCACCAGGCAGGGATTTGTCCCTTCTCCCTCCCCCAGTTCAGGGACCAGCCCCAAAATTTCTGCTGGGGGAATTTCAGAAGTTCAGGGAGGTTCAGAATTTCTGTTCTGAGCTGGGTCAGACCAGCTCTGCCCTTTTCACCTCCCGTTTAGCTCAGCATTTTTGTCACTTTTCAAGGGTTTGTTTTTTTTTTAAACCTCCCCTCTGTACCTTTGAAGGGGCTGTGCATCCTCAGGGCAGGAGGAGGGGAAGGAGGGGCTCAGAAATAAGGAGAAAAACGGGAAAAATGGGAGAGTGGGATTCTCAAATCCCTTTTATTTAATACTAAAAACCGAGCCAAGCCAATCTTCCCATTTTACTGAAGCATTTGGCCACACTGTCTATTTAGGTCAGGAAAAAAATCAGGTTTTTTTAGTGTCAATATCACATTTTGTAGGTTAAAGGCTGTGGAAAGGAGGAACAGCCCAGCACAAGCAAGGCAAACACAGCCCTTGAATTTTATCTGAATGTTTCAAAGTGGAGGAAGGGAGATGTATCCCAAAATATTCGGATTTTCAAAGCAAAATCCCTTTGAGAGCCTCTCCCAGGATGGATTTTCCCCCTGCAGCCAGCTCTGGTGAGGTGCTGCTCATCCTGCAGACGACTTTTTGCAGGTCCCAGCCCATGTCAGCTCCTTTCAGCTAAAAAAGGACCCAGCAGATGGGTTCATGCATACATTTAGCTCAGACACCAGGAGGTTTTTATAAGCACTGATTTAACAGGAGCAGAAAAAAAAAAATTAAAAAAAACTTTGACTGTTTTTAGGTGGATCTTGGTCAGCTTTCAAAAAGGAGCAGGTTTGCTCCAGTGTTGGTGTTTGGAACCTCACACATGATAAATTGCAATTTAAATCATCTCCCAAAGCCTCAGCAGCGAAATTATCCCAAAACTGCCAAAGCAGAACACCTCATCATTGTCAATATTCTTTTATCCCCCTCTGGTCAAAATTAGCACAATTTCACAACATAATTTGCTTGGGGATGAATGACATTTTCAAATGGAAAACAGGCCCCATTCAGCTGCTCATTCATTTGATTGGAAATGAATTTTTTAGTGGCAGTTTCACACACTTTGCTTTCTGTGAATACTCTGTGATTGCAACTTTCTCAGACGTGTGTGTGTTGGCAACAACAGATTCCAAAAAAGAGTTTCTCCTGATAAATCTTGGCCTAAAGCTTGTCACTTCTGGGTGTCTGGGAAGAGTATTTGGAGCAGCTTTGATTCTTGTCTGTGGCATGTTTCAAATCCCTGATTGGATGAGCATAAATCATTTCCTGTATAAATTTTCGTGTTTATCAAGCTCGGATTTGGTTTTTTTCTTAAAACGGTGTCAAAGACACTTTTTTAAAGCAATCAATTTACTGTGATTCTTTAAAAAAAAAAAAAAAAAAAAAAAAACAACATGAGGATCCTCTGGACTCTTCTTATCTGAGAGCTTTTATCCATTTCCTTTCATTGCCTACATTTGTTTGTTACTTATCCCCACCGTGCTTAATTCTGGTTGAGATCACAGGGGCTTTTCAGCAGCATTTATCTCCCCATGTGACACAATTCCCAGCATAAAAGGAGCCTGTTCTGCTAATAAATAGCCCTGGAGGAATTCGATTCAGGTGAGATATTGGGAAGAAATATTTCAGGATAAAGGTGGGGTGGGATTGGCACAGGGTGCCCAGAGAAGCTGGGGCTGCTCCATCCCTGGAAGTGTCCAAAGCCAGGTTGGAACAACCTGGGATTGTGGAAGGGTTGGAACTGGATGAACTTGAATATTTCTTCCACCTCAAAGCATTTTGGGGCTTTATGAAAGAATATTACCCATTTTTATCGTGGGTGTGTTGGGGGAGCATCACCTGATCCCCCAGACTGAGGCTGGGTCTTGCTGCTACTGAGCTTGAAGAAGGCAAAAATGCTTTAAATAGTCTTTAATTTATTGGAATTACTCATTTTTTTTTTCTCTTCGCTGTAAGGCTGGATCTTTTCATTCCCGAGCAGAGTTGAGGACACTTTTCCCTCTGTCACTGTCACCGCACTGATGGGTGCCACAGCCCCGGGCTGCAGTTTGAGGGCAAGGAACGATCCCAGGTCCTTCCCTTCCATCCAAAATCTGCTGCGGCCAGGGAAAAGTCCCTCAGGAACGCGATGAGGCTTTGGGGCAGCTCTGCTGAGCTTCTCTCCCCAAGGCAAGAGTCTGGATCCTTTTCAAATCCTTTATCCCTGGAGATGTTCTGCCTCTGGGGACGTTCCTTTTTTGGGACAATTCTCTCTGTCGGTGCTAGATTGCCTCTGCCTAATTGCTCTGCGTGTGAGAAGAGTATTTCCTTTTATCAGCTCCGAATGAATCCTCTTTTACTGTAATTGCATCCCTTTATTATGGAAAGCAAAGCCCGCTGATCTTCCCGTGCTGTTTGTCACCTCACCCGCCTCTGCCGCGCCACCTTTCCTTCCTCTCCTCCCTGAACTAATCTGTTTTTAATGTTTTTAATCTCTCCTAACACAGAAGCCTTTGCAATGCCCACATCCTCAGGGCTGCAGCCTGTCCTGAGCAGAGTTTTACTTTGAAAGGTGTAAGGAATTTTTAAGGAGTGATAAAATGAGTGATTGATGGCTCTGGTGGCCTGGCTGGACTCGCTGTAAACCCAAAAAATCTCATTAATGAGCATCTCCCGGGCTGGGAGTGAGGGTGTGCTGGGTTCCCCATCCCAATGGAGATTTGGGAGGTGGCTGGCAGCCTCGCAGGGGCTCAGGGGTGGGGAATAAATGCCCAGAAAAGCTCTGCTCCAGCGTTTTCCATGGATAACACCAGCTCAGAGGGTTCCCACAGCACAGCCTAAGGGTTAATCCCGGCCTATCCCAAACCATCCCTGCCTTTGGAGGAGGCCTTGCTCTTATTCCAAGTATTAAATTCAATTTTTCCTTCTCTTTCCCTTTCTCTTCCCTGTCCACATCCATAAATTCTTAATGATAAGAGATTTATGGAACTCATTTGAACTTTTTGGATTTTTTTTTGGGCAGGGGTGTTCTTGTCACTCTAACTCCAAACAGAATTCCAAGTGCTCCCTGTTCTCTTGTGCTGCTCCCAGCAGGGTTTTATTTTAGAGATGCTTTTAATTGAGACTAAAACATCCTGTCCTGGATGCACATCCCAGGCTGGAAAGGACCCCCTGCAGGAATTTGTGCCAAATTTTACCATTCCCATTGAAATCAGTGGGGTTATCCCAGATTTTTGGTGAGATAATTGCTGTTCAAGCCTGGGGATTTTCCCAGAGAAATAACAACAGAGGATCCAGCCACTGGTCTACCAGAACAATGTATTTAATCCCAAAATAAATGGAAAATAAATGGCTCCAGATGATGGAGAGGAGGTCACCAGTGGATAACTGGAAGTGTTTCCTCCTGGGGGAAACATCTCCTAAGAAAAGCATTTCTTCTCCCTAACATCAGGATTGATATCCTCAAAAAAAATAGGAATAAAAGCAGATTACTGAGCTCCCCCTTTATATTTAAGTATTTTTTTTCCTCGAGGCTTAATGCTAATTGCCTAGCATTTAATTGTCTTGTATTTTTATTTGCTATCCATTTTTCCCAAGGATCGATGCAGTAATTCAGATAAAAGATTGGGAATCAGCTGCTGAGCCACCGAGAATTTATCATTATGGATCGATTCCCACGGCATCAACAAATGAAACTCTTGTCCACACCATGAAAAAAATAAAGCAAAGTGGGATAAATGAAAAGAGCAGGAATTGCAGGGTGGGGTTGAGGAAGAGTTGCTCCATTTTTGTGTGGCCTTTGTGACCCAAAGAGGGCAGAGAAGGGGGAAGAAAAGGGAAATATTTTGGAGAAGGAAGAAGAAAAGGGAAATATTGAGAGAAGGAAGAAGAAAAGGGAAATATTGTGGAGAATGGGGGATAAAAGGGAAATAGTGTGCAGAAGGCTGCCAGGCTTTTGTAGAACATATATTTGATAGAATATATATATTTTTTAGAATATGTATTTGATAGAATCTATGCGGATATAATATACATAAATATAAATACATAAATATAAATACATAAATATATAATATAAATATATGTATTCTACATATAAAATTTATCCAATAGAGCTGCTCAGTGCAAAATCCTGATTTTACACTCACCTTAAACTTGAGGCCAACCAAGAATCTGATCTTTTTACTGCCACAAATCACCAATAAAACCCTGCTGATGTCATCAGAGTCTCCAGGAGTCTTTGGTTCCTGCTGACCCCATAATGTCTCATTCCTGAATCCACTTCAAAGGTGTTTTCCTTATCAATTTTGGGGTCTCAGAGCTGCTCCCTCAGCCTCCCATCCCAGTCCTGGAACTGGATTCTGAAATGTTTTTGTGCTGCCCTGTTGAAATCTCCATGACAGAATTATGATGTCATGATTTTAAAAGAAAACTGGAAATTCTCTCTGCGATTCCAGCCTGAGGAAAGTGAGCAAATCCAATGAAGGATATGCAGGGCTGGGCTCCAGGTGGGTGTGGCAGGTCCCAGTGGGTGTGACAGGTCCCAGGTGGGTGTGACAGGAACCCCAAGGTGGGTGTGACAGGTACCTCAGGGTGGGTGTGACAGGTCCCAGTGGGTGTGACAGGTCCCTGGTGGGTGTGACAGGTCCCCAAGGTGGGTGTGACAGGTCCCAGG
>WBND01001257.1:55643-77747 GCA_013398595.1 Tychaedon coryphoeus
CTGCAGGGTGTGGAATGGGATGACCTTTAAGGTCCATGTGATTCCATGATCCAGGCTCTCACAGCTGCTGTTTCACCCCGAGCCACCCTGGGGGTGTCACTGAGGCTCTGACAGCCCCAAGTGTCCCCTGCACCCCCCACCTGGGGAAACCCATCACCCCTGTTCCTTAGGGAACCATGATTTGGGTGGGAAGAGACCAAAAAAAACCTCATTTAGTCCAACCCCCCGCATTTAAAATGTTCATTACTCCATTCCAGCCCTGCTCCCTGCTCGGGTCCATCATCACTTCCTGCTGTCACTGAGCCCAGGAGCTCAGGGGATGCTCAGAATTCTCCCTCCTGCTCCAGTGGTGGAACTGAGAGGTTCTGCAGCAGTTCCAGGACAGGAAGAAGATGTATCTTTGATTGCTTTTTAATCACAGTAATAACAGTAATGGAGGCAATGAGTGGAATTGATGGGAAAGAGCTGAGCTCTCTCCTCTGCCAACTCCCTTGTGGGGTAAACAAGGAGGATTCAGCAGCTCCCCCAGTGAATTGTTGGGATCCTCGCTCTTCACGGTGAGTGGTGGTGATGTCTGGGGAAAAATCTCTGGTGTTTAGTGCCTGGGAGCAGAAATATGCCAGGAATCCTCTGGAAACCTTCCTGTGAATAACCCTCCACACACAGGGATGTACAATTGCCCCTCTAAGCTGCCATCAGTGCTACACCTGCTTCTTTTTGGCCTTGAATCTCTGCACCTTTAGCACCCCAGAGGGTTTTATCTCCCCCTCAGGGCAAGGAGAAGCTCTGATGGACTCAGCACCTTTGAGCTGAGCAGAACCAGAGTCCCCAGAAGGACTCAGGTGGGTGGAGGGTCCCAGTGGTGCCCAGAACCAACCTCTGGGGAGATCCAGCTCCAGGCTGGGGCAAAATAATCTTCTTTTGGCCAGTGAATACAGGAACAAGAGTTTCCCTGCAGAGGGAACTGCTGAGGTTTGGCTCTGGCACGGGCTGAGGGGTTTTTCAGGACTTTTGTGGCACCAGTGTTGGGAGCTGACCTAACTGGGTATTTTTGGGGTGTTGTACTAGAAATGCCTCCATAGCTTTTGACCCTCAAGGATGTGGGAATCTCCTCTGACCTTAAATATCCAAAAAAGCAGTGAAACAGCAAAATGGGCTCTCCCAGCCTGCTGCTCACTGAAGGGTAATTTGGAGAGACTCAGCCTCGCTGAGAGCACAGAAACACCAGAGACAGAGCTCAGCCCGTGGCTTTTGCTCAGACATGGAGCTTTCTGCTTTATTTCTGCAGAGTGGTGCACACATGAGGGGCCCCATTTACATCACCAGCCGTGCCCTGCCTGAGGAGGAGGAGGAGGAGGAGGAGGAAGGAGTCCAAGACATGTTCCAAACAGTTCCTGCCCACCTCAAAGCCTCCCTGGAACCCCCCTGGGAAGCAGAGGGATCACAGGGCTGGGCTGTGCCCCAACCCTGGGGGGAAAAAAGGGGCTGGGGGACCCCAGTGAGGCCCTGGCATCCTCCAGGGCTCCATTCCTGGAGGGAATTTGGGTGTGTGAGGGCTGTGGGGACAGCAAAGGGACAGTGGTGGCCTCAGGCAGGTCCAGTGGCAGCACACAGCCTTGTGTGGGCAGGGGGGGTTTGAACATCCGAGCTGAGGAGGAGGAGGAAGAGGAGGAAGAGGAAGGGTCATGCCCATATTTTGGAGCATAAAAAGGAGGTTGAAGGTTTTACTGGACCTGCTCAAGGGTCTCAGTGAGACCTGGAGGGGGCTGGTTTTATCCTTTCACACATATCCTCAAACCCCTCAGTGCTTTTTCCCAGCAATTCCATTCCCTTTTTTTTTCACATCCCTTTTGTCACATCCTGCCCTACCACGCCAGCCCCTTCCCCTTCTGGTCTTTATGGGGAAAAAAAAAAAAAAATCATCATAAAGTGACATTTCAAGTGCTCTGGAGCAACCATTCAGCCCCAGGAGCTTTGGGTGAGGTGTTGGGTTAAAAAGCTGTGAGTATCTTTATGAAGGAATTTTCAGGTGGGACCTCCCTCAGCAAGGTGCTGCAAGCAGGAAAAAGTGGGGAGAAGCCATTCCAAAATTTCTTGAATAGAGCAAATCATGAAAAGGAGCTGTCAGGTCTTGGTTTTCACCATTTGAGGGCTCTTATTCCCATTTCTCCCCCTGCATGGCATGGACTGAACCCCTCAGTTCATCCATGCAGAGGGAAAATCACCTCAGGGAGATCATGGAATGGTTCTCCAGCTCTGGACATGATTCATCTGTCCAGGGGACAAATACAAAAATATTATCTTGAGCAAAAAGCTGTGGCAGTAATTCTCATTGCCCACTGCAGGGGAAAAAAATATATATAAAATACATGAACTACAGTATATAAATCAATTTTGGTTTAGGGGAATTAAGAGAAACCACCACAAACCAGAAAAGCACCCAGCACCTATGGCATCTAATCAATCTTGTATTACTAGGATGGATTTGCTTTTTATTTCTTAATTTGAAAAGGTGGCTGGAGGGGCACTTTAATGGGCTGGAAAGCCTCCCTGCTCTCCTCCAGCAGCTCTGGGGAAATCCTGCTGGGCTTTTTTGGCAGGTGAGGAGCAGAGCTGAGCTGCTGGAGGACCCTGGGGACAGGTGGTGCCACCAGGGGATCTGAGCCCAGAGGGAGCTGGGTGTCCCCAGGGAAAAACTCGAGTTTGGGACCTCTCTGTGCTGGGAAGAGCTTTGGGAGCACCCAGCAGGGTTTATCAGCTCTGGGGACAAGGGACAGCTGCCTAGCAGGGGGTGCCACCCAAGCATCCACAATTCCCAGGAGGAGCAGAGCAGCTGGGGACAGGGAGGGGACAGGGAGGGGACAGCAGAGGGTGTGAAGGCCTGCAGAGCTCTCAAGGTGAGAGATTTGGGGGTGATTTTTGGGGAAAAGTCCTGGTTTGCTCAGGGCAGGGCCGTTCCCTGGTGCACTGCCCTGGTCCTGGCGGGGATGGGAGCAGCAGGGGTGACAGAGGAGCAGGAACATCCACGGAAATCTGCAGCTGCCAGCTCTCCCCAGCTCCTCAGCAGCTCAGGGGGCCTCGTTGGAGGTGGCTCCGTTGCCTTTGTTGACGTAGAAGGGGCGGTAATGTGACTGCAAGGAGAATTTGGGGACGTCAGTCTGACCCCCCTCCTCTTCCTGACCTCCCCCTCACCCACCCATCCACGTCTTCAAATTCCTGCTCAGCACCTCCAGCTTTTCCTCCTGGACAGCAGCACTGCTTCCTTCCCCTCCTAGAGGTGCTGGGGACATCAAATGCAAATAATTTGCCTTTTCCCTTTTTTTTTTTTCTGAGCCAAATGATGCCTCATGTAAAACCTCAGACTGTGACTCACAGCTCGATTTTTTTTTTTTTTTTTTGGAGAGGGGGAATGTCACCTTTATTTTTATGCCTCTGTCAGTGTGTTTTAATTGCTCACTAAGCTGACAGCTCAGGGGAGCTGTCACACTCGCAGTTATGCAAGTTGTGTGGGGTTTTATTTGTGCTCTCTGCCTGGCAAACCCCAAACTCCTGTGCATGGGAATTCTCACTCAGTGGGGCAGTGCTGGTTTGGTTTTGGGCACGAACACCCAGAGTTTGTGCAGACAGAAGTGGAGAGATGGGGTTAAACCAACAGGAATTGGCATTTTCTGCCTCTCCAGCTCTGTTTGCTGCAGTCCCTGAGTGATCTCGCCCCACCAGGAGCTGCCCCTGGATTTTCACTCTGACCTGCCCCATTCCAGCCAGCAGCACGTGGCACAGCTGTGCTGGGCATGGGGCACAAACAGCAGCCAGGTTATCTGCTGGCATCACTGGCTGCACCATCTCCAGCCTGGGGGGGAATATTCTCCCACCAATGAAAGAATAACCACAGCATTGAAGAAAAAAATGGGGCTTTTAATGCCCAGTCTGCCTTAGGTTTGTTCTCTGTGGGGCTCTCCCACCTTCTGCACCCTTTTTAGTGCAGAACAATTTAATTTAGGAAGGAGAGGCAGGGCAACCCCAGCCCATCTCCCTGCTCAGTGCTCAGCACCTCCTGCTCAATGTTCCCTTTTGTCAAGATTCTTTTCACTTTATGGCTTTAATTTCCAACAGAATTAAGATATGAAAAAGGAGGGGCTTCATTTAAAAGAGCTCCCTGAGCGTGAAAAAGACCTTCCTCCTTAAACAGCACAATCCTTGGTGAAAATTCATATTTACAGACCTTTTAGAATGTATATTACTTAAATACACATTTAAGGCTATTTTAAAAGCCAGATTATTGGCCCAATAGACCATAAAAGCTCCTGCAGAGATACTGCAGCCTGGAGTATGCATTTCTATTTTGGTGCTTTTAAATGCTTGTATTTATCAGCTCAGTTGTTGGGTTCAGGGCTGGGTGGGGAATATTGGCTATAAAAAGGAAATGGTCATTACAGATGTGTGCATGGGAGAGGAAGGGAGGCAGGGAAGGGATGGAGGGAGAAGTCACCCCGATTTTCTCTGTGGGGATTAAGGAGAAATCCCCAGGAACACAATGGATGTGGGTGATGATGTTCTAGAGGGTCAAACCCAAGGCAGAAGTGATTGCAGAATTTTGCTGCAGCACCTTCAAAGGCTCCAGGCTGGATTTCCTGGAAGAATCTGCCAAGGAACATCCCTTGCACAGGAATTCACCTCCAGGGGAGCCTTGAAAGGGGAGCAGATCCAGCTGCAGTCCCCGGGCAGCCACTTTCTACCTGTTGTGTGTTTGTGGGAATGCTCTCAGCTCCTGACCCCCTGCTCATTTCCAAGGAGCAGTAAATCATCTCTCACAAATGTGCAGCCAGAAATTAAAAAAAAAAAAAAAAATTAAAAAAAGTTTCATTTGTGGTGGCAAAAGCTCGACAATCTTAATTCAGATCATGCCAGGCCTTAATGCAGCACGGTGTGAATAAAACCAGATGAACTTGGTGCTCCTGAGGCAGTGCATTAACTGGTGTATATATGAGACAAGCCCTAAAAAATCACTGTCCTGTGCCTCTCATCATGGTCAGTGTGAAATCAGTGGCTCAGAGATGTTGTGGTGATTTCTGACCCCTCATCTTTGATCCTGCATTTGCCCACTGCAGGACACGACCAGCAAGGCACTTCCATGTGCTTGTCTCATTTACACATTGTGGATGTCACAGAGTGACACTGAGTGGGTGACACCCCTGCAGGCAGGAAAAGTCCTACCAGTATCATTTGACACAAAATTCTGCATCAAATTTTTACACCAAAACGTTTTCAAATCATCATTTTTGCAGCATTGATTAGAGCTGTGAAAGCTGGGGAGGTTAATCTGCATCCTGAACAGGAGCAGTGGGGTTGAACTTTTAATTTCCACACTCCCAAAGGACCCACCCTTATTCCTGAAGCCCCCCTGGAACGGGCTGAACCTCTCCCAAGGAAAAAAAATTGTTATTTTTCTTACCAATACAGACTGCTTGGAGGAGGATTTCCACGTCTGTGGCGTCACCTTTGCAGACTGGTGCCTCACTATGGAGGGGTAGGCTGTGAGAACACAAAAACAGCCAGTGATGGGTCAGCCCCTGCCACTGCCACCCCCCTGTCCCCTGGCAGGACTGGAAGTGCCACCTCATCAGCATTGCACTGCTCAGCATGGAAATGCAGCCATCCCCGGGCTGGGACAGCCAGCCAGCCCTCAGACAGATGCCTCTTCCAGCACCCAACCAGGCAGGAAAAGGCAGGAGAGAAGGGCTGGCTAATTAAAACGTCTGAGGAATGCAGAGAGGCGGAATGCAATCAGACCAATTAAATTCAGGCCGAGTCCCAGAGTCAGCATTCTGCCTCTCGCAGAGAGCGCTGCAGGCTGGTTAATTAGTGCAAAGAGCTGAGCCCGGGGCTCCTGCAGCTCCTCTGGCAGCTCCAGAAAGCCTCAGCCCCGTCCAGCAGCCCAGCCCTGCTGTCCCCGGGCTGCAGCAGTGTCACATCACACCACGGCCCTGCCCAGCACCCCAGTCATCACACCTGGCTCTGCTGGGCAGGCTCTGGTGCTCTTGCATTCCACCTCTGGTGGGCAGTGGCAAGAGGGTGATGAGCTGGTGAATGGGGGTTTGGTTCTGGTGGAGAAGGACAGGCAGCTCCTGCTTTTTTTTTTTTTCTTTTATTTTTTTAAGGTTTGTGTTATTTTGCTGTGGTGAAACTAGAAGGGCAAGTGGCTGTGGTGTCTTCCTCAAAAATCATCTAGAATTTATTTCCACCCATTACCAACAGAATCAAAAATCCCTCCACCTGTTCCCTAGACAAAACTTTAATATTTTTTAACGCTCCTTGTCGCCCTGCTTCAGCAGAGTCACTCTGGGCAGTCAGAGAGCCAGGCCAAGGTGTAGGACTGCTCCAGAGCAGGACTGAGGGTGTGTGACCCCAGAAGGGGCAGGAGGAGGGGAATACTCAGCTCCTAGTACCGGTCTTAGTGAAGAGGCTCCCGTCAGACTGTTTGCTGAAGTCACCGGGCGGATTCTGTCCCACCGAGGAGAACTGAAAAGGCAGCTTAGTGCCATTGCCTACTGGAAGACAGAAGAGGTTGTGTTATTCCACAGGGCTCTGTGGTCTCGGCAGAATTTCCAAAATCCTACGAGTCTGCCTTCACCTGGCTCGTTGGGCTCAGGCAGGGACAGCCCTGTCCCCTCTCTCTGTGTCTCAGGGACAGCCCTGTCCCTTCTCTGTGTCTCAGGGACAGCCCTGTCCCCTGTCTCTGTGTCTCAGGGACAGGCCTGGCCCTTCTCTGTGTCTCAGGGACAGCAGTGTCCTCTCTCTCTGTCTCAAGGACAGCAGTGTCCCTTCTCTGTGTCTCAGGGACAGCAGTGTCCCTTCTCACTCTGTCTTAGGGACAGCCCTGACCCTTCTCTCTCTGTCTCAGAGCCAGCCCTGTCCCCTCTCTCTCTGTCTCAGGGACAGCTCTGTCCCCTCTCTCTGTGTCCCAGGGCCAGCCCTGTCCCCTCTCTGTGTCTCAGGGCCAGCCCTGTCCCCTCTCTGTGTCCCAGGGCCAGCCCTGTCCCCTCTCTGTGTCCCAGGGCCAGCAGGCAGCTGTGTGTGGGTGTGAGGTGATGCCAGTGCCCCAGGCAGGACCAGCCTCTCTCCTGCAGCCCCAGAGCTCAGGTGTGGCTCAGAGCTGCAGCTCCAGAGCAGGAGGGGACTCCAGCCTTGCCTCCCAGCAGTGCAGGCCTCACCCCAACCCCACTGACATGAAAGCTGCTCCTCCTGGGGGCCAGGCCCTGGCTGCCAGGAGGGATCTGGGAGCAGGGACAGGAGAGGGACACAGCAGGGACAGAGCAGGGCTGAGGTGTGGCTCTGAGTCACCACAGCTCCCCAGGCAGGGTGGCCCTGGCTGCTCCAGCACCAAGGGAAAGGCTGGACCTTGGAGGAACGAAGCAAAGGAGGAGAATGTTGGAAAAGGAAGATGGGGATGTGGGAAGAAAAGGCATGAACGTGGGCCAGGCTGAGTCTTTGAGAACTTATTAATAAAGGTGTGATGGCAAGAAGCACCTTGTGCTTCTGAGACTGGCTGAGAGGATTTGGAGTCTCCTCCTGGCTGTGCCACAGCCTCCACAGAGTGTTCTGAACGCTCAGCAGCTGGGGATCTTTGCAAACTGCCTCCCGTGCTCTCCACCTCCCTTCTCTGTGGGCAGGGAGAGGCAGTGTGCCTCTGGAGAGCCTGGCTCAGGTGTGTGCAGGCAGTGCTGCTGGAGCTGCTCTGGGGTTTCTCAGGTGCCAGGGCAGCAGGAGGGGCAGCAGGAAGGGGGGTTAGTCAGGCAGAAAGCTGTGGCACGGGGGGTTAGCTCCTCTCACACGGAATTACCCGTACCAAGTGTTTCCTCGGTCGCTTGGAAGGAGGAAAATTCCCATGACCGTGGGTTGAAATTGGCTGCAAAACAAGAGCATCCAGTTCAGCAGTCAGCTCCTGTACCTGGCATGGCTCTAGGAAAGGTCCCCACAACAGAAATCTGGGCCCAGGCAGCCGAGGAGAACCTGGGTTTTACCCCTGGGAAAGGGGGAATAGGGGGAATTCTGCCCTGAGCAGAGCTCTCAGTGCCACAGAGCTCAGGAAATTGCCAGCTGAGGGTTGGGTGCTCAGCACGAGAGCTCTGCAGGCAGAGGTTTGTGTTCAGAGCCCCAAAGACACCAGGCCAGGGACATTTCCAGCTCTGTGTGCCCCAGGCTCCCACCAGGACACACACTGCTGCTGCTGCAGCCCTCTGGGGAGGGACTGGGCTCCCAGTAAAGCCAAAAGAAGATGGGTCCTTGGAGCTGCTCTGCTGCCATCCTGTGGGCTGCTTCTCTCTTTAAAATGTGTTTCTGTTTACACAATTCTCTGTGTGTGTGTCTGAGTCCCTTCTACTCTTCATTCAATGACTTTCAAGATGATTTTTCCAACCTTCTCCTGGCTTTGGCCAAGCTGTTTGACACATCAGGAGAAGAAAGCTTAGTGGGAGAGGGCAGAAAGGAGCGTGGAGCAGTTGAACAGACTGTTCCTCTGTGCTTGAGGCAGTGTTTGAAATGTTTTATGCCCCTCTGCCTCATCCTGTCATCCCTGCAAGCAAATATTGGATCATAGAATGGGTTTGGTTGGAAGGGATCTTAAAAATCATCTCATTCCAGCCCTGCCTTGGGCAGGACACCTTCCACTATCCCAGGCTGCTCCAAACCTCATCCAACCTGGCCTTGGGCACTTCCAGGGATCCAGGGGCAGCCACAGCTTCTCTGTGCTGGGGCCTCACCACCCTCACAGGAAGAATTTCCTCCTAATATCCCATCTAAACCCTCCTAATATCCCATCTAAACCCTCCTAATATCCCATCTAAACCGCCTCTCTTTCAGTTCGAAGCCATTTATTATGAAACTCAAGACTCCTTGAATTTAAGCAGGGCTTAAAATCCAATAAGCTCAGCTGGAATCCAGGCAGCTCCTCAGTTTGGGCTGCTGTAATTAGCACAGAGCATTCCTCAGTCCAGCAGACAGACTTTCCACTGTGGCCTGGGGCAGAATCTGCAGTGACCCAGCCTAGGCACAAACAGGGTGTGCAGCAAAGCTGCCATGAGATATTGAAGGATTCCCAGCGTGTTACACAATGCAAAGGGTGGTCCTGGCTCTTTTCCTCCCTTTTTTGGGGATTCTTTAACAATCAGCTGCTCTGCTGGCCTTTGGTGCCCCAGTGGCAGGGCACAGAGCTGCAGAGGGCAGTGGTGATGGGATGTTGAATTATTCATGGGGCCACCCTTGGCTAGCAGCCTGCAAGCCAAGTGGGTCACGGCTCCTGCTTTCCCTGCCGATTCACCCTGCTCCCCAAATCCCCCCCAGCTTGTGGGGTCCCTCCTGTCACCCCTGACCCTGCTGGGGGCTGCCCAATCCCCCTTTCAGCACAGCTCTGTGTGCAGCCAGGGGCTTGCTTGTTTTGGCCACAGTCACTCTGTTGATAGAAAACTCAGAGTGAGTAATTGGGAAGGCAGCACTGTCTGTGTTTCCAGGAAAACATGGATGTGGAGGTGGAACAGGCCATCCCCCAGGGTTTGGAGAGTCAGCAGAAGGGGGGAATTGTGCAGCCCTCACTGTGCTCTGCACACAAATCACTGCAGGGAGCTGGCAGTGCCTGGAGATCCCTGCTGGACCCTCAGGGGTTGGGAGCTGGATCCAGCTGGAGCTCAGGCACTCCTGACAGCACTGACCATGCCAAAATGGCTTTTTCCTCCTTTTCTCCTTTCCTTTTTGCCAGGCTGGGCAGTGTCCCCATCTGACATTGTCCAGTGTTCCTCCCTGCCACACCCCTTAAATGCCTTTGGGGCTGTTTCCACCTAAAAGCTCCACATTTTGGTAGAGATAAGCTCAGCTTGTGCAATGTTAGAGTTGATTTTCGTTTCCCTCAGGGTTGGAAAGTTTGGGGTGAGTCTGTGGTCTCAGCAGAATTTCCCTGACAGCACAGGGATGGAAACCCTGAGGCAGCTGAACAGGAGAGCAGCAAAACAAACCCAACCCTAAAAAAAGGCCCCTGTGCCCCTGAACTCACGGGTGGGAATGCCAGCCCTGCTGCAAACAACAGCCTCAGGGCTGCCAGGGAGTGCCAGGCGTGGGCTGAGGGCAGAGGACAAGGGCAGAGGGGCAATGCAGACAAAGGGCTCAGTGTTGGGCTCTGGGTGATGCTCAGAAAACCCCAGCACAGGCAGGAACGTGTCCTCAGGGGGTGTCCCTGTCCCTCCTGTCCCTGTCCCTGCTGTCCCTGTCCCTGCCCACCCTCTGTTGCAGAACAGCAGCTGCAAACACCTGGCGAGCCCAGGCAGGGCTGGATTTGGTCACTTGTTCCATTCCACCCTTCCTGTTCTTTAGTTCCTCCCCCTGCCTGGGCTTTCAGCACTCTCAGCTCCTGGCTCTGGAGGCCAGCTTAGAAATGCCAACTGTGATTTTAGAGCTGGATGTGCTGGAAACTTTGGTTCAGTCCAAAAATTCATCCTGCAGTGGCCACACGACAAGTGGGACACAAGCAAATCACCCGAGCTTTTCAGGGCTCAGGGAGGAACTCCACACTCCTGTTTTTTGGGTTTTTTTCCTTATTTTAGGACACATTGCTCATTTCTTCTGTCCTTTCCCTGTAAGGAAAAATTATGTTTGGTGGTGAAAGTCAAATCTTAATGCTTAGCGCAGCTTTCACTTGATAGCACAGAGATAAGCTTTGGGTGGAGAAAAACACTGATTTTATGCTGGTAACCCATGATAAAACTCCCCTAAATTCACTTTTGGATAGAGTTCAGTCACTCCAGCTCTTCCCTTTTAAATTGAGAACCTTTTCTGCCTGGTTTGAGGCAAAACCTTGACAAAGCTGGAGAGAAAACACACAGAGGGACGGATCAGAGATGTGAGGGAGAGCAAATTTCAGCACACATCATCAGTGAAGCTCCTTTGCTGGGCTGGCAGGGAGCCTGCCCACCTCTGGGATCCATACCTTTGGGAGACAGGAACATGGAAAATCTCTTCAGGTTGTCAGGCTGGTTCCACTCATAGTTGTTCATCATGAACCGGTGATCCCCTGGGGAGCAGAGCAGGGATGAGCTGGGGGAGGCACCTTGGGGGTCTTTAATCCCTCTGTGGCATCTTTGCCTGTGAGCTAAAGCAGCTCTGGAGCTGCCCAGAGTCTAAAATAAAACATTCCCTCAGAAGCATTCAACCTCACAGCACACAGGATTTTCTAAAATCCATAGGGACACCTGAGAGTTGAGGCATTCTCTTACCAAAATACTGGTGTGTGGCTAAAAACGACTCCAAAAGTCTGAGTTTGGCTCTTTTGTGTGTTCAGCCTGAGCACAGGGCTGGCTGCTGGAGAGCTGCTGCTGTGTGAAGCTCCAGAAATCACTTCTGGGAGGGTTACATGTGTTGGCTGCTCCAGTTTGCAGAGAGATGCTAAAGCTGAGCTGCAGACTGAGCTGAGCTTAGCTCTTAACTCTAGGACAAGAGTGGTTGGTTCTGGTTTCATGGATCAAACTTACCCCTCCACAGCCTGGCTTTGGATTTCTGACCCTGATCCACAGGAAATGAGGCTTTATCACTACACTTGCTCATAAAAAACATTCTCTGAAGGCCTCTATAAACCTATTGTTCTCTGCCAGGAAGTAAATTCGGTTTTCATGTTTAAATAGCTCCATTCTTTGATTCTCAAGTCACTGAAGAAACTTTTCTTTTATTTCTCCCATTTATTTCAGTGCTATTTAAAGCTCCCTGATTATTTGTCTCCTCGCCACGTAGGTACCTGTTATGACAACTAAAAGGACATGGATTCCCTTTGGAGTCTGCTATTAAGCAGCTTTCATTCCATTAATATAATATTTCTTCCTGGGAAGTGTTTTACAGTAGAAGATCAAGCCAGCTGCAAATGAATTTGTTGCAGTGACTCAGGGGGAGTCCGAGTTAATAACTCCACAGTTCCTTAATGGATTTAATTCCCTGGATGCAGAGTGCTGCCCTCTTTCATCTGTAACCATGGCTTGGAGAAGGGAGAGCTCTGAAGCTCCTGGGACTTGCCATAAATAACATTTCCCTCCTGTTCCCAAATTTTCATTAGGGCAGAATCCAAGATGTGTCCCTGGTTAAGCACCCAGGTTTCTGGCAGGAGTTAGAAATGGTTTTAGCACTTGAATTCCATGGATTTCAAATAACAATGAGCTCTTCTGGCATCAATTACATGGAGGGGACCCCAATTAAAAGAATCAAGAAGTAATCAGGTTTTATCCTGAGCTGCCAGAACTGAGAAGAGTCTTGTTGGGTTTTAAAAATGTCCAAGGAAAATGCTCCAGGAGGCAAAACTCAGCCCAGCAGATGGAAATTCTGCACAGCTTCAGGTGAACAAAGGAAGGAAAATGCACAGAAGTGATTTCTGGGTATCTGTTTGTCATCTATTGATATTGAGTTATTGTCAAATTTCTCGGTAATTCTGGAGCATGTGGAGTGTCAGGAATTTAAATAGGAATGTTGCAGTGCTGAAAGATAAGTAATGTTCAATTTCTGGTGCTACTTTAAAGGCAGGGAGAATTTTAAAACCTGTGTCTAGCTGAGCACTTTGGGATCCCTGACCTTCCTGAAAGGCTGGTCAGGAAGGATCTGATTATTTAATTCATGTCTGATGGAGAACCATGGCTCTGGACAGTGTCATTATTAACAGAGGAGGGTGTCCAGTAAATCCTGTGTATTTGAGTGAATTATTTTGCAGATTTGCAGCAGAGTTCACAGCTGCCTGTGTTGCATGAGCTGCCCTTGAGGTTGCTCCTGCCCCTTTAGGACTCCCACATCCCCCTGGAGGAGCAGGGTGCTGTTTATCCTCACATCACCCACTGCAGTCCTGCTGCCTGGCCTTCCTCAGTGGCTGAGATAAGCACTGCCTGCCATCCCTGCTGCTCCTGGGCAGGAGCTCGTTCCCTGCCATCAGGCAGCGTGCCCAGGGTTACAAAGGCTGCCTGTGGGGAGTGCAGCCAGCACAGCCCCATTGTGGTGCCCTGTCCTAATCTCAGGGCTGAGCCTGATGCCAGACAAGGCCTTCATTCACAGCTAATTGGGAGGAAGTGGGTTATAAACCTAAAAGATAAATGTTGGTGCTGTGGTGTTGGCTGTGACCTCTCTGTTCACCTTACAGATCACCTTGAACATCAGTGAAGTGTGGGGAGCAGCCTGGATCAGGGCAGGCAGGAAATCTCTCCTGAGTGGAGCAGGGAGTGTGATCAGAGTCAAGTTGTAGCTTAACACCCAAAAGGAGCCCTTTTAACTGGGAAAATTAGATTTTCAAATATTTCCTTCTCAGTGACAGGTGCTTGCAGGGTTTTTCCTGTTCCAGGCAGGCAAGCAGAGGCTGGAACCCTGCACTTGGAATATCTGATGTCACAGCAGCAGCCCACATGTGCCACAAACAGGGTTTCAAACTTGTCATCCCACATCCACCTTTGTGCCACTGCCTTTGCCCTTTACTGAGCTGCCTCAGCACATCTGTGGAGTCTCCCCTGCTGGAAAATGTCCTGCTAAACCTCCAGGGGTTTGCTGGAGCCTGGCACAGGGCAGGAGGGAAGGGTGGCTCTTCTGGATTTTACACAGCAGGTGGCTGAACCCATTCAATCCTAACCATGAAACCCCAAAATAAACCAAGAATCAGGGAAGTGGGGCCAGTTTGGTGTCCTGCATGAGATACCCTAAAACCCTGGCAGTTCAACTGATTCCATCCCCACACAGGAGGTAAAATAACTCTGATATTCCCGAATTCATACCTTAACAACTCCCATTACTTCCAGCATTAATTCCAGCTACAGGAGCTGCTACTCCCACTTTTCCTCAAGTCTTTGCTTAGTTTCTTCTTCACCAGGAGTGCTCATCATCCTCACCACTCTGGGGAAGCAGGGAGGGAGGGGAGGGGAACATTTGGGATGTTTTACCGTTCTCCATGTGGTTCCTCTCGATGAAGTTGCGGCCCAGGTCTGCCTTGCAGATTTTCTCCACGTGCCTCATGCAGACGTTGAGGAGGTCGTCCCTGAGCAGCCCCATGGATGGGCTCATGCTCTCCCCTTCCAGCAGCACGCTGTAGGTTGGGAGGGATGGAGGGGGCACATAATTCCTCATCAGAGCCCCGAATTCCTGCCAAAAAACACAAAAAAAGGCATCACAGTTAATGAGGAGAGCAAAGAGGCTGAATCTGAGGGAAGTGGTTGATGTCAGACTCTAAAAGTGCCAAGGGAAGCAGGGAGGATGGGCAGGGAAATGCTCTGTCCTTGGTTTGCAGCAATGGCATGGCCAGGTGCATTGCTCACCTCGCAGAGCACCAAAGTGCAGGTGGATCCCTGCCATGGGTGTGCAGCCACCTGGGGAAGGCTCACACATCTCCCACTTCTCTGGGATGGCCTTTGGGACAAAAGCCATCCCCACGGGGACAGAGGAAGGGAAATGAGGTCTCTGTCACCTGCAGGAAGAGCACGGAGTCGCTGATCTGGTGGATCTGCTCCCTGTTCTCCTTGTCCTCCCGCAGCAGCTTCGCCCTCTCCTCCAGCTCATCCACGATTTCCTTCACGTTCTCCGAGGCGATTTTTTCCCTCTGATCCAGGGCAGCCTTCACCTCGTCCCTCTGCCTCTCCAGGTCACGGATCAGCTCCTTGAAGTGCTGGTCCACCGTGGCTTTCTCATTGGTGGTGTAATTCTGGATGGGGAAGGGGCAGAGAGAAAAGCAGCAGGAAAGAGGAGCAAGAAAATATTAAAATTTCACCGAGTTCTTTGCTAACAGGGAGACACAGAAGGGGATAAATCCAAGGATTCAGCATTTAGAGTATGGAAACTCCAGCTATGCAAGTCTCAGCTGCAGGAAAGTTGTGCCGAGAGAAGCAATACCTGTTCCTGCAATAATCACATGGATGCACTCCAAAAGGGCCACTGCTTTCCCAGTGGTAAAGAATATCTCCTGTTTCAATTCATGCACTGAAAAACACTCTGCAACCTTCTAAATCAGGGTTCTGGCTCCTGGACAATTTGAGGAGCAAATTCCCACCATTTCAAAGGATGAAAGGTGCTGAAACACTTTTTACAGGCCTGACCTCAAGGTGCCTCTGAAATATTCCTGAGAAGGACTGAGGATGTAACTATATTGAGAGACAAAATTTCTAGGTCAGGTTTCCAATAGTAATAATAATAATAATAATAATAATAATAGTAATAATAAAGCAGATGAAAAGCAGAGCTGGTGAGCCAATGTGCTTGCACCACATAAAAGGCAGAAGAATGGCTTTGCCTGTTAATATTATGCAAATTTTCTGGGGTGTCTCCAACTTGTGCTTTCACTGCTTTATTCAGTTAGGCTATAAATGAAAAAAAATAATACCATGACTGTATTCCAGCCCTTACCATGCTGCAAGAATTATAAAGGAGCTCTCTCTCAGCATGGAAACAAGCTGTTCCACCATAAATAAGATGTTTGCTGGGGGAAATTCATCTGCTCCTGCTGTCTTATCTCAGTTTGGGCAACCCAGAGCCCTTTTGCAGGTTATTTGTGGATTTTGTTTCTAAATCTGCCTGGCCACTGGTGATGGAAGGGCCATAAAGGACCTAAAAAAGGAGCCAGAGCAGGGAGGTGCCTTGGTTTTGTATCAGGGCTTGATCTCCCCGCAGGGAATGTCGCAAGATGACTTCAGTGGGAGTTGTTGTTTCCAAGGTTTGGCTTGGAGCTTGGGGTAGGGATGAGATAGAGGCTGGGGAAGGGCTGGAGAGAGGGAGAGCTGGAGGAGAGGCGAGGGGAGGAGAAATGGGTGATGGCAGCAGCAGGAGGGGACTGGCCACCCCCAACGCACCTTGATGCGGTCCCGCTCCTTCTGCCACTTGTCCACCTCATCTTCCACCTCGATGATCTTCAGCTGCAGCTGCTCCTTCTGCAGCGACAGCTCAGCCTGCAGGGAGGAGAGCAGAGGGGAGGGGAGGAGAGGCAGCCTGGTGAGTGGGGCTGAGGGTGGTCCAGGCTGCAGGAGCATCCCTGCTGCCAGCGGGCACCATCCCAGCACACTCAGCACCCACCTCCCAGGCTGCCAGGCTGCTGCCTTTAATCACACGGGAGTCATGAGCTCCAGGGGAAGGCAGCTGTTTCAAAATTCAGCTGTGTGTGCAGAGCAGGGCCCAGCCCAGGGTGTGCCTGTGCAGCAATAACAGTTTTCATGCAATTACGGAATGACGTTTGACGAGTGTTGCAACAAGAGGATGATGCCTCCGGCAGGAATTCTGTTTAGACAGGATTGTGGATTAATTTGCTCTGAATTGAGAGCTTTCATGTAGCGATGGAGCTGGGGAATGCTTGGGAAAAAAAATTTAAAAGAGAAAAAAAAATGCCACAAAAGGAGGAGGGAAGAGGTGTAGTCAACCTGCTTGGCTGAGATCAGCAACTCTGCTGGGATTCGTTTGCATTTCGTGTTGCAGTGGCTTCCCAGAGAAGTCAGAGCTGAGGCTTGCACAGGAATTCGTGGCACTGGAGCTGCACAGACCATGCACTGTTCCCCTGGATTTTTTTTTCCTTAGCTCAACCCAGGACCTGGATGTTGGCAAAGCCTTGCCCTGTTAACTCCAGCAACCCCTGGCTGCTTCCCATTCTCCATCCCTGCCCCCCAGATCCTGCCCCAGCCTTTGCTGCTGCATTTCTGCATTTCTTGTGTGTGCAGGTTGCTCTGGGCCATGGCTGGAGGCAGCCTGGCTGTGGGACACCCAGCCCAGAGCTGTTGAGGAATTCCAGAGCTGGCAGAAATTCCCTGAGTTCTGTCACACCAGGAGAGTCCTGAGAACCCGCTGTTCGTGTGGGATCTGGAAAATTGTTGGATTAACCCAAACCACTTAAATTCACACCAACAATTACAGGCATGGATGGATAAATCCACTCTCACACTCCAGGAAAACGTGATGGGACATGAAAATCTGGCTCTTCATCGATCAGAGTTTAAGAATTTTCAGTTCTGCACTCGAAATGAAGAGCAGGGAAGAAGCTGTGAGCCAGCCCAGGCAGGAACTCTTGTCTTGATGCCAGTCAAGAGTCTGAGCAGCCTCTGGAGCTGGAATCCAGCACAGCTGCTCTGAGCCACCAGCCCCAGCTGCTCCCATTTAGAAAATCTCTGTTTGTGGAGGGAGAATGATTGCAGGGTGGATTTGTTGCCTTAGAAAAGTGGGCAGAGAAAAGGGAAGTGTGCTCAGAGGTGTCAGTGCCACAAAAGCTGCGTCCTCACGTTGGTTTTAGGAGTTAGGAGATCACTGACCTTCTACATTTTATCCACACACCCTCATGGCCTGAACTGATTCTCACCCTCTCCAGGGGTTCAGGGCACACAGGAAAGGATTTTGTGGCACAGCTTCACCAGGGAACCCCCACTGGCTTCCAGATGAGAAAATCTGCTCTGCTACTGATGGGAAGAACAAAGACAGGAGTTTGATCCTGTAATTTTCACATTTTCAAGACGGTGACTTGGAGGAATTCCTGCTGGTTTCCATTCCCACCTGCAGTGGGAGATGTCCTGTGCATCAAGACTCTGCACAGCAGGGAAATGCAATGAGATGAAAATATTTTACATCCATTTATCCACTGCATTAAGCAATGTGAGAAATTACACCCAAATTCCAGTTGTTTCCTTGTGCCATGAATTGGTTGTAAAGTAAAAAGCTCATCTCCAGAGCAGTTCTTTCCCTCCTCATCCCCAAAAATCAGGACATCCTTACATGAGGATCCTGTGAAATTGTATGAGAGTGTGAGGGAAATCCTACAAAGAAAGACTAGATGGAATTTTTGGGGAAGAGCAGAACTTTCACAGCCATGTAGACACTCCCAAACTCAAGGGATTTGCAGAGAAAATGACAGGAAAAAAATATCAGGTGATGGCTGGAAGGTGGTGATAACAATATTATACTTTTATAGTCCTTTTTAATTAAGATGGGTCTCTGAGGAATTTTGGGAACTATTATTTGCAAAAGTGATCCTGACTCTCAGCAATTCAGACATCCCCCAGAAAGGTGGTGTGGGGTGTAACGACCATTTAACAGCAGAGGCACACAACAATTTGGATTTATGACTTGCAAATGGAAATTACAGAATGGTCCCAACAGCCAGGATGCAAATCCCACACTCAGGCAGATTTGGCAAAGGGGAAACACCAGCACAGACTCCAGCAAGGGCAGGGGAGGTGTCACTGTGGGGTACTGCAAAAAATTCAATAAATACTACCAAAAACCACCCTGAAGATGGGAAAAATATTAAAGAGAGGTGCAGGAGACTCTGGATTAGTGGAAAAACTGGTGGCATGGGCAGAAGGGTTCAGGAAGGGTGCTCTGCAGGTGGAGGAGATTTCCTGATGGATTTAAGATCTTTTTTTTTTGTCTGGAAGTTGCTTTGGCTGCCCATGTAAATCACAGATATACAGGCACAGCATGGGGGCCACAGGTGTTAGGGACAGGCAGTGCCTCAGCTTCACTCCCTAGGAGAAAACTCTCATCTGTCTTCATATTTCTCAGATTTTCCAGGGTCAAAAATCCTTGATGGACCATCCAGAACAAATCCATTGGAAGATTTGGGGTTTAGAGAGAAATAATACAGCAACACCCTCATCATGGGGATCTCTCCAGAGCAGAAATAACAGGAACAGTGGGGGAAAAAACCCAGAAAAACCCAGACTGAGACAATTTTTGAGGCTGAGAAATGAAGGCACTGAGAACCTTCAGGCTCAGACTGGGTCTCCTATGAGAGCCTCAGTGAATTAGGGCAGTGGAGAGGCTCCAGTGAAGGTTCAGAGCGTGCATCCAAAGGTGCAGAGCTGCAGCTGAGGAGCCCTGCAGGATGATGCAAGTGGTTTGTGCAAGGCAGCAGCAGCACAAGCAGCATCATGCCCTGGAAGCTCTGGGAACAGCCCTGTGTCCCCAGCCTGGCAGAGCTCTGCTCATGAAGCTGCCAAAGGAAACCTGGGAGCTGCACAGGCGCTGTCCCAACTCGTTGTCCCAGTGCAGGGCCGGGATGAGCCAGGCTGAGAAGCCAGGGAGTTGTTTGAGATGATTTCTGCTGGGTTCACTGCTGCATTTTCCCATCTGACAGAGGCTGAGACCCTGCCAGCATCCTGTAAAATGCCACTGGAGGAGCTGAGCCTCTCTGCACAGCTTGGAGAGAATTCCTTGCTTGCAAGGATTCTGGATTCTGTCCTCTGTGTAGAGGATTAATGCAGAATTCGGGCAAACAGACAAATTTTCTCCAGTTTCCAGCTGGGGAGAATGCCCTTCCTGCAGGAACTGGGGAAAGAACTTCTATTTTGAGCTGTGTCCACAGAGCAACCACAGCTGGTGTAGATAAAATCTCACAGCAACGCTGCAGCAGTGAGAAAAGCCCCCAAACCCTTCCAAGGTTTCTTTTTGTTTGCTGTCTGCTCAGAGAAAGTGATGCAGGGATGGGAATCCCTCTGCATCCATCTCTGTGGATGGTTTTCTTCAAAGCCTGGCTCAGCCTTGGTGAAATCTCCCCTTCTCAAAGCTGCTGTGTGGGAAGGAGGAACACCCAGCTCCCCTTCCTGCACAGCAGTTCCCTGGACCCACAGTGAACTTTGCTTTAAAAATAAAGAATTACAGAAAAAACAACAAATCAAAGTGTTTTTCAGCAGAGCTGCCCCAGCATGCTGAGCACCAAGGAAGGAAATGCCAGGTTATTTACAGCTCTGGGACTGGCAGGCACAGGTGAAGTTGTCTCTTTCAGAGAGCAGCCCTGTAAAACAGGTTTGGGATGAAGGATCCCCTTTCAGAGTGAAGGATGCTGGCTCCAAGGGGGAAGCTGATAAATCAAAACTTTTATTGGACTGTACAAGCTGCTGTGGAGCATTCTCACTTTTCAGGTGTGAGTGGCTGCTACCCAGCCTCACAGACCTTCTCCTGGCTGTTTTTTGTGCTGCTTCTGGTGCAAAATGTTACTTTTGCCTTTAAACCTGCAGCAGGAAACGAATGCAAAGTGGATCTGGGGAGAGCATTAAAGGTTTGCTGGGTAAAATACGCAAATGGCACCGGGTGGGAAGTCAGGACAGATGTCTCTGTCTGAGTCCTGTGCCTTCCACTTGTGTCTGCTCAGCAGGAACAGGGGGTGAGTGTCTCTCACCCCAGGCTCCTGAAAAGTGGAAGATGCTGCTGTGTTCTCTGTCTGAGACAGAGATATCAGGCTTTGCACTGCCCTAACTACAGGTCTGTGTTCTGGCTTGTTTGCATTCCTCTGCTCTGTCTGAGACAAGCAGCGTTTCCTAATTCCACAGAAGGAGCTTTCCCAGCTCTGAAGCACAGCTCCTCTCCTCCCTACAGGCCTACAGCAAAGACAGGCTGAAATCTGCATTAATTCTGCAGAATGAAGGGCAGATGTACCTAAGCCAAGCTTATTCTGTGCCACCACAAACCTCTGAGCTCCCAGGCTGGCAGTGCAGCACAACAAACCCCAGTTCTGGAATCCTCTCCACTTCTGGAGTCACTCAACAGCCAGGGAGGAGGAAATCCTGCAGATGAATCCTGGGCATCAGCACTGTGTGAACAGCTCTGCCTGGACACAGCTTTGTTCTGGTCACCCCTCCAGGGCCAGGATTGATTTGGAGGTTTTAAAGCTCCTCTGGAGCTGCTGGGATGCCAAGCTGGGAAAACAGGGCAGGGATGGGGGTGACCTGGTGTGAGGTTGGTGCTTGTCCCTTCCAAAAGGCAGCAGCACCAGCCACTCTCCCAGTTTGTGGTCACATTCCAGCCGGGCTGATGTGATAAGAGGAGGTGTTACACACCAGGGGCTTGGAAATATTCATTGCTCTTCGTGGCTCCTGCTGAGGCTCCACCTCTGGTGAATAAATCAGGGGTGGGAACAAACATTTGTAGGCAACAGCTTTCGTGCTAATTGTTTTTGTCTGAGTGAATGCTCGCTCGAGTTACAACATGATCAAACCGGCTGTCAGGAGAAACTCGCACACGGGCATGATTCATGTTGATAAATCCCAAATCCTTTAGGCTGGGCAGCAGCAGAGCCAGCGCAGGAGCTAAAGGTGGCACAAGGACTCTGAGAGAGGAATCACAGAGGATTTAAATCCCACTTCTCTGCTCATCTGTGGTTGTGTCTTTTTAAAACCAAGGTGCTGGAGGTGTCTCCAGCCCCAGGAGGAAGGATCTGAGCAGCTTTGCTTCCTCAGGAAGCAGCTGCTCCCCTCGTCCAGGCTGGGCTTGGACACCAGGCACAGCTTTGTGTTAGAGCTCACATCAAAACCACGAGGAGGGGCAATTATGGAACAAACAGCAGGCTGGCAAGCCCTGCAGGAATTTGGGGAAGGCTGTCTGAGACATGGAAAAGGCTTTGTCTGGTTCCAGCGAGGCTGCAAGGGGAGGTGACACGGCAAGAAAAGAGCAGAGATAAGCTCCATGCAAGATGCTCTTTCAGCCAGATGAGATAAATCTTTCCAGCCCCTCAGAAAGAGTAAAATTGTTCTTCCCATTAAGGGAACTCCAGAATTTCTCACTGCAGGTAGCTGTGTTTGCCTGGTCACCACATCACAGCTCTGGTTTGGGGTTTAGGAGATCTTTGTGCCCTTCCAGGTCCTGACTGTGGGACTCCAGGCACGTTGTTTTATATAATCATTATTTTGCAGGTCTCCTTTTTGGTATCTCTCATGTCCTGCCTGCTTAGAAAGTTTTTAGGCCAGGTTCTGCTTTTACCATGGGGATGTGCAGCAACAAACATGGTGAGACTCTGATTTTTTGCTAGAACCAGTGAAATCCTCTTTATCCACCCAGAAAGCAAACAACAGGAGGCTTTGAGCAAACAAAGGTGAAAGAATTTCATTAGTGAAATCTCCCTGGATGTCCATCCTCTGGACCTGTTGTAACACCTCAGGGGAAATGATCAGGTTTTGTGCTTGCACCAGGGTTTGATTTTTTTTCCATTTAAACTTCAAAAGACTCTTTCCATAGGTGTGGCTCAACAGAAAAGAAAAAAAAAACCCAAAACCTAATTTCACTCTAAGGAGCTGAGATAGCAATTTTCAGCAGTTATTATCACTCATGAGTAACTTTAGCAGCCACTGACTTGATAATTTATATTCTGGAGGC